>JAZGTI010005249.1:0-25863 GCA_036877585.1 Botia kubotai | reverse complement strand
CTTTTTTTATGTAAGTCCAACAAATCCTTTTTTTGAGTGTACCACAACATACCATATTAATACAATAAGCACTGAGGAAGAAAAAAATCAATAGATTTGTGACAGTTAGCCAAAGTGGGATCAATATTTAAACAGTCAGAATTTTAAAGTACACTAGATATTCACAAGCAAGGCTGTAAATTTCCCCTTTTCGGAATTAAATACAGCATGTGTGCTGCATCCACCAGATATATTGCCATAGGCTCCCTTATTCTTTAATTAGATTGAATTAACTCCTCAAACGAATGAAAGATTTTAGGCCCTTAGTAAGAAGTATTCTAGATATTCACTGTAGAACTAAATTTCAGCTGTATTTCTCACTTTGTTTTCTGAGTTGTCTGTAAAGTAATCAGTACGTATTACTTTAGGATTGAAAGACATTTTAATAACAAAGTTTGCATACATTGCTGTTATAATTTTTGGTGTTTTTAAAGTTCAGTCAATCCTGGAGTGTGAATATTTAAAAGAAGAATTCTTACACCGGTGTAAAATAGCCAGTAGTAATTTTGTATCAACTATTCTGCCTAAACCCACCCCTAAACAGCAGAAGGAAGAAAACAGACTGGGGTGTCCAAATCGGCTCTTCCTGTCTAAGTGGCCAGCTTGTGGCCAGAATAAGCTACAGAGTAAACCAGACATTGTGCTTATGATCAAAAGTCTGTCGCGAGACTACTTTTAGTCTCATCCTGTTTCACTTTAGCAATCCGTTTCTCGCCTTTAGCCACCAACCCACCTCTGACCCCCCCTCCCTCAACCCCCCACCCAAAGGGCTTTCCTCCAATCACTCTTAAATCGTTCCCACTTTAAGGCTGTTTCTTCAGTAACTCCTGCCTAGCCGCTCAGGACTTCGCCCACCACATTATCAGTATGCAGCTCTCGTTTTGAGCGCTGATCCACCTTTACGAAGACACAGAGTTTCTGAGCTTTTATCCCCACCCCCTCAACCCAACCTCAGCATCCCATTTCAAACCCCTGGCCCTGCCTTTACACCCCTTCAGCTGCAAATCTGCCCATATTCAGCCGTCTTCCTCCTGCCTTGCTCACCAGTGGGAACCGTTTTAAAGATCAAATCGATACCGGGGCATAAACATGCATCAACTCAAGTCTGTGCTTTGCTCACCTTTACTTTGTAGAAAGTTGGCTTTGCTAGCGTTATATCTCACTTATGAGGGAGCCAAAGAAGGACAGATTTTTCTCTAAAGGTACGAATGATAGACAGCATGTTGGTAAATAAATATAAACTGACACATTGACTGTTTGACTGTATACTGTTGCACAGGTAGTGTGCAAATTGTGCAATAGGCTAAAGCATGCTATAAAACATTTTAAGCTACAGATATTTTATTGTAGATAAGAACAGCAAGGGGGACATCAAAGGGATAGTTCACCCAAAAATGAAAAATTTTCCATTATATAGTTACCCTCACATCTTACCAAACCTGTATGACATTTTTGCTTCAGCGGAACACAAAAGAAGATATTTTGTAAAAAAAATGTTGATGTTGATAGCCAAACAACACTGGCACCTATTGACTCAATTGTATGGACACAAAACAGAGAAGATACAGAAGATTCTCTTGTGTTCCACAGACAAAACAATCATATAGGTTTGGAGTGACGTGAGGGTGAATTTTGGGTAAACTGTCCTTTTAGTTATAAAAACACATGGGGACAAATAATAATAACCACAATGACCCTTCAGCAAAATATTAAAATAACAAACTTGTAACACCAGATCAACACATTATAATGTACACAAACTCCTGCTCAAGAACAGGACACACTTCTTCTGTGTTGACACATCCCTGCTGTGCTATTACATAAAGTGTTGGGGAAAAATTGTCCTGCGATACACAGGTCTGGTTTTGGAATACAAATCATTCTCTTCAGACTGGACAATCTTGCCTTTTGACTCACCTCTCAAATTGTCTCTTTGTTATGGGGTCTGCAGCATTCACCAAGCAGATGTATTGCCATAGGCCCCATCCTTCTCTGATTAGATTAAATTGTCTCCTCAAATGAAATTAAGGACAGAAATCAATTATCGCACATCTCCACGCCTGTATCACACCAATAACCACTTATGAAATAGCCCTCTCCTTTGGTTGTTTAATCTTTGATTACGCTTTCAATTTGAGTTGCTGTTATCTCCATCTGCCACCATTATGTTGCCTCGCTGGCATCACTGATATGTATTACCGCAAGTTTTTGATTACGCTCATCGTGTTGATCTACTTTGATTGTTGTTTTGACATAGGAAATGCTATCGCTTTATAGTCTCTGACTGCAAGTATCTAAATCAACTCTCTGAGTAAGTGATAGACGGCATAGCTTAAAGTTTACTTTCTGAAAACTTAACATTGTAAATTTTTGGTAAGTTTGGTAAATGTTTATGTACCCATTTTTGAAATTGCTTGTAAAATAGCAATTTTGCTGTAAGAACCTTTTCTTCACATGTAGGAAAATAATTATTAGTGAATGTTTAGTTTTTGTTAATTTGATACATGCTGTGATCACACACAGGTTTATTTAAATCATAGTAAACAAAACCACGGTTTATGTTATTAGCCTTATTTTGCTGCACAAGGTGAATCGTACAGTATCTAGCTGGTCAAACAGGGCTATACAGCAGGAAAAGGCCTTTACAGCCAGACTGCAGAAAGAAAAAGCAAAGCAGCTTGGTGTTGCACAGAGTAAATGAGATTCATTGTGTGAATCTCATCCGCAGGCTGAACCAGGACATTCTTTTAAGAGTATAGAGGGGTGAGAGAGTGTGTTTAAAGGTCAAGCCTGCAGACAGGCGATGAGATGAACCCTCTGCTACATTCTCAGACACATATTAGATCCAACAGAAGAGGCAAAAGACTCCAAAACAACCCAACACTGAAAGTGTGTCTACTCAGGTACAGAGCCCTCTTGCAACTGTGGTACTTGCATGTTCAGATTAACAAGTTCCGCATTGTTCTCTTTTTGAAGCTTTCAATAGCATGAAATTTGAAGCTGATGCAATTTTCTTCTTTGTAAAAATACCTTTTCCAGGCCCAATTTAATATGCAGGGAAAATTCTACTTTATTGGAACAGGTTTTTTTCAATTACAGACAGGGAAAATTTAGGAAACAATCACAATTTTGCAATTTCACTCAGTGAAGTTAGTGTAAGCTTTAATTATTTAAAAGTGCTAATACAACACTAAATGTGGAAAACACAATAATGTATCACTTTTCATTGGAAATATAATCAGAAACTATTGTGTTATTGGTATGAAGAAATCCCATTTTGTGTAGTTGTGTAAACAATATCAATATGAATTGATGTCACATGTGACTGATCTTTGAGATATAATAACTTTCACTTAAAAGATTTTCTAAGAGTATCTTATTAGCATTACTTCTTGCCAGAATATTTAGGCAAATATATTCAAGTGCTAAATGCAATTAAGTTGTGTTAACTTCTATTCGTAGTTTAAAGAGCTGAGATATTCAGCAAAATGTTTAAAAGAAAGTCTCTGAATTATTTAGTATCAAAGCATCAAGGCAAAATATCTTCTGGTCATAACAAAACATGAGGCTGTGACAAAATTTGATGGTCATTTAGTTTTGGTTCTAACAGAAATGCAGGCATGAACATCAGGTAAGCTCAGTTTGTAAAGCGCAGCTGCAAAGGCTTTCCTGCAGCTCAGTGGTTAGCGCATGGCATTAACAACGCCAATGGAATGGGTTCGAGCCCAGGGATTGCACATACTCAGAAACAATGTACAGTATAATGCAATGTAAGTCGCTTTGGATAAAAGTGTCTGCCAAATGCGTAAATATAAATGTGTGTGAAGCTTTCTGCAAACAACCAATTACGTTAAGACATTAGACTGAAGAAAACAAACAGACTAAAAAAAGTGACATGGTTAGGTAGCTTTTGTAGTAAGTAGAAAAGTTACTAATATCACAACTTTCCCTTTATCTCTAGTTGGAGAATAGAAGTTATAATAAACGTCACCAGTTCAAATATAATCTTTATCTCCATTTCTGTCTGTTCTGTTGCCAATGGGTCTCCAACAGGAGCTAATTACCATGTCTGTTTGCCCAAAGGTACGTGATCTTATTAATTGCGCATGTCACAGCACCATTTATCAGTAGAGTTATTATGGTCTTCTCAAGCATGGAATATCTGTTCTTTCATTACACAAGTCTTTCATCGGCACACTACTTTAATAGCACTTACATCTGAATCTGTTCAGAGCAACCTCATTACAGCCAGCAGGAACAAACATGTCATTACAACATCTGCCATGTCGAGCTAAAATGGCTGCAGTTAGAACTAGACAAACCGAATTACTCCGCGATCTAGATTAATCAGCAACATTGAGCCAATAAGCAGAAACCTCACAGAATCTACATCCAGCACATTTGTAGCAGGGTCCGCACAGTTACACAAGTTAATGAAGTAATTCACCTGACCGAAGGCTTAACAACGCCCTGTGAGACAGTCCTCTGGGCTACAGTGATGTTAGTTTAATAATTTTACTAAATAACAAAATTTCTTCCTTGCAGGGAGTAACAGGTTCAATTCATAGTTGATAAAACACCAGCATTGGCCCTCCATGTCAGGTTTGAAGCTAAAAGCAAAGATATGTACACAATATAAAATGGGACTGCTAAAAGACAAGTGTACTTGTTTGTTGTTGAATTATTATTATAAATGAACTGAGAAATGCCAGAATGTAATGTTGGCAGCATTGGGAACGGTGGAATTAATATTTGTGATAAATGTGTTCTGTCAAATAGAATTATTATAATTACTTATAGAAAATTGTTTCTAAAATTGTAAATGCATTCCAAAAATGGATTTGGTCAGTAAAAGGATAGTTTTCCTCAATACTTATGTGGATTTTTTGTTTTTAGAAAAAAAGGAAGAAAATGAAAGGAATACTTAGTTATTGACTGTATGAATATGTATGTAAATGGTTGAACATGTTTTCCTGAACAACTTCGCATGAAATTAATGACATACAGTATCTAAAACTACAGCAATAAGTACAAAAATACACCTTCCTAAAAAGCTATTAAAACACTAGCTGCTGGTTATGGAGCTCGGCTGTTATGGAAGGTCTCTTTCAGATCATGCATATTTTTCCTTAGCATTCCACTCTGACTCATCTGTGCAGATGTAGATCTGTCAGGCAGCACAAAGCGGAGAGGCTTGGCTCCTCTGCACACAGCCTGCTTTCCTTTACTGGATTACTGATATGCGACGGTACACACCGTAGCTCCATGGCCAGCACTCAGCAGCTTAGAGCCCATTCTGCTAGGATAAGCTAACCCTGCATGGCATGTAGAGAGCATCTTTAAGAGAGAGAATAAAGCATTCCTCCCGTCACACCTCGGAAGCACGTCGGAATGCTGTGATACACTAATGCTGCACTTCGCCGCCTGTCACACTACCTTAAACGCTCAGCTGACAGTGGATCTATCCACACATTTAGGTAGACCCCGGGGCAAGTGAGCCACACAATGTTTCAGGGCTTTTACTCCACTAGGCCAAATTTGTATGGCACATTCACAGAGATCATGCTATATCCTGTACAAATGTCTGTTTTTGTTAATTGCTAACTTAGGTGGGAAGGAACCTGTTCTAATGGGAATATAACCATGGAGGTGCGGTGAAGGCCTGACCTAAATGTGTGGTCACAGAGATAATTGGAGACCTTGAGTTTTATATAGCTATAAGACACAATGTCTTGTATTTTCACTCTAAGGCTGAAATTTAAGACACCTGCATTTGACACTATGGTCCAAAGCCGCTTACAGCGCATTCAACCTATACATTTTATCTGGGATTCAAACCCATGACCTTGGTGTTGCTATCATAATGCTTTACCAATTGAGCTACACAATGCTGCAGCGCAGTAAGGAACATTGGCAGTGACATGTTCAATTGGCACATGTGTGTATTGGGTAAAAATCAGATGATGATGTATGAAGCTGTGATGTGGAGGTATGTGTAACTGTTCCATACATATCAGGGCTTGGTGCTCAAGTGGGCGGCGCAGGTTTGATTCTGATCTGGCTACCCTCTTTCACTTCCCCTCAGATTTATAATTTCCATATAACGATGTTAAATATCCCCCTACGGCACAATTAGAAGCAAACTGGAGTTCTGACATTCAAAGGTTGTTAAATCACAGAAGATCTGGAACCCTCCCCGCATGAGTGTGAATCAACAGTTCAGCCATAATTAATCTATCACTTCTTATCAAGGTTGGAACATCTTTCGATCAGATGACTACATCAACTGGGTAAGTCACTCAATCTATAAATGTCTGAGTAAAAATGCCGTCTGTTCTTCACTGTGGGCACTCGCACTGAGCTTTAACACATTGTCATTGGGTCTCAGATTAAAAGGGGATAAAGATCAAGCTGGTGCAGAAAACCTGGCAACCTGCTCGTGGCAGGGTTTCTGACAGAAACCATCATTTTTGGGAGGGATATGAATTATCAGAATACGTTTCAGTGACCTCTTCGGGATTTTTCTGTGCTGAATAGTCGGCTAGGATAAGCGCCTCGAATAGCATATACAGTAACATTTCTTTCACATTTCTTTGTCAAAATGTCAAGCAGTTAACGCATCTATGTAATCATCATTTGATTGTGTAGGAAACAAATTGCTGGCACTTAATCTTATATAACAGTCTGCTGAAACTCCAAGAGGCTGCACTGGAAAAACAGCTTTGACATACACATTTGTCAGACACTTTTATCCAAAGCAACTCACACTACATTCAGGGTTTACATACAATCATATATACTACAAACATTGTGCTTTATATTATAGCAATGATTGCTTTGATAACAATTAATGCGTAACTTTTTATGCATAACACAATCTCTATTCAATTTAGCCTACTGTTTATAAAAAAACGAATTTATCATAGCCTATCCTAGTAACCCATGTTATTTTCTTGTTTGAATCAATTTGTGAATATTTTGCATGTGGTGTAACTTAGAATACTGAGAGATTTACGCTATTAGTAGGCAACCTTTTATTAGTATAAAGTCAAAATTAAAATATTGTAACATAATATGTACTTTCCATTCACCAGCTAGTTTTAGATCTAGGGAAGGACATGAATCCGAATCAATAAGTCCAGCAAGCGGTAAAATATATTCTTACAGGGTTAATATTAAATGTGTGCTGAATGGTTATTATTTGTATAATTTACGCAGGCACCCTATTGTTATAGGTGTTAAAAACAAATATACAGGTGTATTTATTAGTCTCATCTTGTGAGAGACAAAAAGTGTTGACAGTGTGCCTTGCGGTGGTTTGACCGCGGGGCGCGGCGGCGCGCATATGCCTGCGGGATTCTGACAGTTAAAGTGGGACAGCAGCGCGCACTCGCCCGCTGCAGTCTGACCACCACCGGGACAGCGCTTCACTGTACGCGTTTCTCCCTGTTCTTACTTCCATGCATTTCGCATCTAAAATATATCAGGCTGCGATTTCGCATAGTTATATTTCACAACTGCTATACTGTAAGTACATGCATACGATATATTATACCACGCTGTCCTTAAAATGATGCTTCTTTTGCATGCACTTGCACACTCGAAGAGAAATTCTTATGCTACGACGACCCCAAGATGTAGAATCGTGCAAATACTCGAGTCGGATACGATACGAGCGCTTTCGAAACACGCTTATGTCTGATTAAACCAGCGTTGCCCTATTAAATAGTTATCAAAAACATTGCAGAGCATCCACACAGCATTAATCATCCATAACCACGCAAGTTTAACTTGTTTTGCATGCTTACAAAACACAAGGGACGTCAAATCACACACTGAAGACTGAGCAAAACTGTGTGTAACTATAATTATATTGTAAGTGAACAAAGTGGCGTTTATCACTGTCGTTTAAATCATACGGACCAAGGTTAAGTTTGGAGCAGACACAAGCAGGACACCCTGTCTCCAAAGTTTATGATTTGATAAATGGAATGCTTAAAATCATTGCTGAATCCGTAACTACACACAACTTCCCACGCACCTGATCACACATGTGAAAGAATTTGCGCTCTTGTATCATGTGCACTAAGCTCAAATCTGCGTTGTCATCCTCATACCACAATATACCTGTTACAAGCATGTGCTGCTTATGCCAAATCTTCCCTGACGCAATTAAATACATGTCTAATAATAACGTGCGCACTGGTATGTTCTCTCGGCCACCTCCCACCACGCCCAGAGGGCATCAGACCGTGGACACCTCTCGGGGCTCTTACCTTTAATGACAATCCCACAGAAGCTGCACAGCACGAAAAGCAAGCGCTGTTGGAGCATCATATTCTCGTGGTAATGCTTGCGTCCGCGTTCTCCTTACAGTGTTGCTGATGCTGGCGTATCCAGGTGGATCGTGCGCTTTCACGCGGGTTCGGATCGCATGAATGGACTCCCCAGGATGGAGCAAAAGTGAATCTCCTGTCCCGATACGGAGGATCTGTTGTGTGCAGCAGCTACTGTACCCGGGATGAGAGGAGATGCTGCCCGCACTGACACTACTGATAAAGTGCCACTTCAGCGCCTGACTGAGCCTCTGCCTCTCCAGAGCGCCGCAGCAGACGCGGGTCCCGCCCACTCCAGACTGACACATGGAGACGCCTTAAAAAATAGTAAAGGCGTTCAAAACTCCAGCTCCTATTAATAAGCAATTGATCACATTGCGCTTTACTGTTGGTATGGGCAGTACTAAAAACTTTATGGTGCACTAGGAATTTCTGGTTACATTATTTAATAATGTTCAATACATGTATGTTACAATAAATGTAAACTAGGTTACTACTAGTAACAGCTATATATAATTCAATGTTATATGTATGTGTTGCATTAGGTATTACTAACTATTGTAATATAACATATGGCTGAATTCAAACGTCAATACCATTTTTAAGATGTAGTATAATGTCATCTGTGTTTTACGTTCCAGAAAGTCATTGTGAAATGAAAAAAGGAGTAAAAGGGATTGTTTGTGAATAGAAAATACTGATGGATTAAATGGGATTAAATAACAGATTAACACAAATCACTGAAAAACACTTTTGCATATTTATATGGGTGGTTTTGGACACTTTTGTGTTGTTGGTGTTGTTGTTGTTTGCTTTGTATTGGAATAGTTGTAAGACCTCAAGTTGTAAAAAGAAACGTTGTTTATCCTGGTTGTTAGCATCTTTAATTGAGTCTGCAGGCATTCTATTAGCAATGAGACCTTGCCAGTCACACAGGGCAGCATTTTAACCTTATTCCTGATATTGCAAATGTCACTTGCTTTGGCAACATGCATGCATTTACAAGTCTGCATTAAAATTTAAGACCAAACTATTCTAGGAAAAACCAGGGGCTAAAAATGCCTGCTTATTCCTCTGATAAATGCCTGCTAATTCCTCCATAGCATTTGGTGTCATACTATGGTAAAGTGTTATTTTTTGCCCAAAAATAACATTTTACCATAGCATGACACAAAAATGACAGGGTGATCTGATTTATGTTTAATGTGTATATACATGTTGTGCAATGTATTTATAAACAAAAACCTTCTTATGTATAAACAAATCTTTACTAGGGTTAACGCTGTAAGTGACTGAACACTTAATTCTCTCATTTATCAGCAAATGACAGAAAAATTTAGTGAAAACCTTTTCATGGCAAATTTATTTGTAAATGAAACCCAAATGGGATTAAAACAGAAATGTGCAGTTATTTGTCCTGATAAATTTAAATATAATTAAATTGCTTAAAATCAAAAGTGATTATTAAAGATATTAATGTGTGTCTCGGTCACTTACTGATTTGTGTGTGCATGCTGACAGCTTTAAAAATCACACAGATCATAATTACAAAACGAGGTACGTGTTGACTGTGTTACACAAATATGGTGACATTTTTTGCTATTTATGGTAAATATAATTGAATAAATCCATTAATTTCATACAATACATTGTATGGTTAAGTGTTCACATGAAAGTAAAAAAAATCATTTTTACATTTGCCTAATCTTCACAAATATTTTTGAATTCTAATGAGATTGCATTGCAAATGAATATAATGAAAATATTATCTTGGTAGTAAGTCAAAAGTTGCAGAAGGAAGGTGCGCATGAACAGCCAAGTGCAACAGAGCTAGACAGTCGACCATGTGGCGAGATTGTAGTCTTCCCTCCTTCCTTCCACAAATTTTAAGACTGGCGGGCAGAATTTAGCTGGAATTGGTCCAGTCATGGACAAATTCACCATCCATGACTGGAAACATAGGGCATAAACCAAGTCTGTCGTCTGGCCTCACTGTATGAACCCATCGAAAAGATTTTACACATGATTTCACATGCTGCTAACTAAATGTCTTTCAATTTAACTTGCCTGTCCACAGTCTGGCCCTGGTTAAAATGTAGGCCCTGTTGAATCGCTTACATGAGGCCCGGTGAAGCCAGTTCTACAAAGAGCTTCCAGCCAGCCCCACATGGTGAGGAAGGCCAACTGTCTAAAGTTCTAAGCACCTAAAACTCAAGCAATATAAAAAAGCACACAGGATATATTTTGCAAGATAGACATAAGGCTGATAGCAAATGGTTATAACCTTCATTATTTCATTGGGCCATAGAAAATGAATTTCACTCAAGGGCTTCGGCAAATATTATATTTAATAGACCATAACCAGAAGCAGACAAAGGTTCTCATTTCTATGAGACAAAGACACAGGGACGAGTAAAAGACAACATCTGCAGTGTGATTTAACCATAAACCAGTCTAAATTCAGCACCTCTTTTATATAAAATAGGCTGAGGCAAGTGAGGTCCTTTGTATTAGTGTGCTTTGTATTTGGATGTGTAGTGCACATCCATCTACGTGGAAAGAGTCAATAAAAAAGTTTCACCAGCAGAAAAGTCCATAAATGCTCATTTTGCTGTTTCTGTTCAAATTCTTTTGGCTACACTGTAAAAAGTGAAAATGTGCACCTGTTGCCTTATTGACCCTTATCTGACCTTAAAAATAACTTAAGTTGGTAAAACTTAATGCAGTCAGGTTGTTTCAGTAATGATTACTTAACATTAACTGATGTTTTTCATGCAACAGTTTTTGAAACAAGTTAATTGAGTAACATATGTTTGCAGGCAAAATTTAGCCAGTTTGAACATTTTCACTGCCAACAGAAAAGATCCAAATCCAATCAAAGCATCTGGAAAAACTGGTAAAATCACGTTTTTCCCATTTTACATTGTTTACATAGTATGCTTTAATGCTAAATATAATTCTTGGAAAACTATTTGTCCAATCAAACTAAAGCTCTGTAACTTTAAATCCTACTCAGTAATATTTTTGTTTACATTAAATTAAAACTTAATAATGCTATTTAAATAAAAAATAAAAGATTAAGAATGTAATTTACATATTAGCACATGAAGATGATTTTTTAGGCTTTATACAGTGTACTAGTTAGAACACAGCTTGGAGAATAGAATGGATTAGCGTCACTTTATTGAACGGTGGCCACAGCTGTGCCTCATACTAAGTTTCCTGTTGCATTCAGCAGACATGTACGTCAGCATTCTCCAGATCTCATTACATTGCAAATCTATAAATATTCAATCAAAATGGCTGCCTAGAGAAAAAACAGTCCTTCAGTGCCACACAGATGAACTAATTGAATCCATGAAACGCTCTAGCAAATATGCCCGCAGTGCACATGTCATTGTAACCCCGAGAGTCAAGCGACTGCAAATTGGTTTTTTGAAAAAACATATTTTTCTTATATGAAGTGTACATATTCGACAGGAGAGCAAGGAGAGTGCATTTAAAGAGCTTTGACTGTTGCTTTGGAACCTTCTGTCATCACAATACATGTTTGCTCGATCCCAATCTTACGGTAAAATTAATTTAACCCTTTGTAGTGGGGTTAACACGTAGTTCCTTAAAAAATGAATTGACCATTTATTAGCCATTGTTTTTGCGCTCTTCTCTGGAAAACAAAAACACAAACAGATAGTAAACCAATGTTGTAAAACTGTTAAAGGTTTAAGAACATTTCAATCAGCCCCAAAAAGCTTTTTCTATTCACCTGGCACTTAAATTGACATATAGCACTCATTCGATCTGAAATGCACATAATGGAGGCATATTCATAATACTCCGTATAAAAAATGTACATAGGGTAATATGTCCCTTGAGGAAAGGACCCCCGCCACACAGACCTTTTTAATTTCCTTCTGAACTATAAATGTCACTAAATATCATCTCTGTATAGTTATTGATTGACTCTGCTCTCCTTAACTTTGATATTTCATCGGAACGTCAACATTTGTGAGATTTATTAGAACTGTTTTAGGGTTAGCTGATCTAATATTTTGTCAGTGGATAATGTGCTAGATTTATTAATCTTGACTGTGATTCTATGGTTTGCCAGTCATTAGTTTATTTCATTTGAGGGAAATACGTAGTTAACACATATGGATGTATTTTAAACAGAATATTTGAATCAGTAGTTTTCATTAATAATACTTAAGACAATACTAAAAATAGTATCAAATGTATTTCATATGAAATGACAGCTAGTTCTTCATCAATTTTGTATCTGAGAATGTATTGGATAATGCGGCATTTAAATTCCTATCTAAATAATAAACAATTTAGCAGTAAATGTTTTAAGGGAGACATTTTCCACATACCTATAGTATATCTTATGAATATTCAAATAATCATAGAAAGAAATTAACACAAAATTAACAATTCAAATACCAACAAAAGAGACGATTTTTAGGTAGTTGTGATAATTGTGATTAGTTCTGGTGATTAGACACAGATATATCACACTGAGTGTTTTGACAAGCTTCTAACTGGTGAGTAAACATCACAGAGAATAGTTTTAAATGTTGCTTTCACTCACATTACCTTTGAGATTAATTAATTTCATCTGCAGCTGATGAGACTTGCTGTTGTGACATTGGAAAATTCGCCTGAATGATTCACAGTGTGGATTATGATGGCAAATATGACATGATATGGGAGACTGGGGCTACAAGTTACAAGTTACAAGTTTCATCTGCAGTTCCACACGGGCTGTATACGGTGTCAGTCACTATAAGATTTTGAGGCAAAAGTCTAATTTCACATGTGCTTTCTCAATTGTTTCAAACATTTAAAACATTTTTAATAAATCACTACTGCAAACATTGAGACAATAGTCAAGCATACATTATAGTAGGCTCCATTGTTACAACATGCCCCGCTAAAGCTGTATTTAATGACTTGTATCCTTCTCTTATGCATAAATAGGAAATTCTATAATAACTTTATTGGACAGTATGGTGGAGTACAGACAGGAAGTGACAGGTGAGCAGGATCAGGTATGAACCACTAGTCAGGACTCATACTTCAGTCTTTCGCAACACTGGTGCATTACTGCACCTGCGCACTGTCCACTAGGCCATGGCTCCAACAAAGAAGGTTAACTTTGCACATGTGGAGGCCTCTGCAGTCTATAACATTCAGCTGCAGCTATACTGTAGCTTTTTTAGGGCACTAGAGTTTACGATGCATCAGAAAACACAAACCCATAACTGTATTTCGCAGGGTTAAGCCAGGGTTAGCGAAAGTAACGCTTTAGCACTGAGACCAAAAACTGCCAGAATTTAAACCTTTGCTGTGGTGTTTTCTTAAATAGACATCTGCTGACAAATGAGAATCTAACAAAGAAGAATGCATAACATTCTTATCCATGAAGTGCTTCGCCATAGCTTTCTGCAGCATGTAGTGCCTGCAAAAGCTAATTGCAAAAGCATGTAAATTTTGTGAAACACTCATTTTTGGATCTTAAAAAGAAATGGACTTTCACTATAAAAAGAATCTTCTTGACAATCAGGCTTCATGAATCATATCAATCAGACAATCACCGCCGTTCAGAGTGAGAAAGAAAGACATGCTTACAAGTGCACAAGTAATCTCTGCAGTTCTTTTGTGGTGGAAAGCCGTACCACGCTGACAAACGTAACCATGCGAGCTGAAGAGGCTGCATTATGAAGTAACGTGCTTATCAGACACAGCTGGCCAGTGTTCAGATGAACCTTTAAGTTTTTTTTTAACCAGTCTCTGTGCTTTAATTCTGCTCTATTGAAAATACAAAGTAAGGACTGCCCTAAGCCCTTTCACGAAAATAATATTTTAAGACAATTAAATGACCACTGAGAACAGGTTGTTATGTAAGAAAAATTAATGATGACAGAACATTTTGGTAACACTTTAGAATAAGATATTAAGTTTGTTAACATTATTAAGACAATCACTAACTTTTGGTTAAGATGTGGTTCTACATACAATAATAAATGTTCCTTGTGTCAAGTTTTTGATCAACAAACATGGAGATACTTTCAGAATATGTTTTCAACATCTTGAAAATTAGTCAACTAATCAGAATAAAGTGCTTAACAATACAGTGGACTTGTGATACTTAAATATATTATTTGTAGGTCATTTGTTTTTAAAACAGTTTTAAAAATTGACATATTTGCTGTCATAGGAAACCTAGCTTCATTAGTTTATTTATTATTGTACAGATTTGAAAAAAAAAAATTATAGCATAGGAACAGGAAGTTCATTAGCATGTTATCCGTTAGTAACGAGAATCTTCTGCAGAAGCGCTACAGAGCTTTCCTGACCTCAGGTTTTGTTTTTTAATTCACATCAATGATAATGCGATCATTCAAGTAAAAAAATGTGTTCAATTTTATGTTGAGTGGAGTTTGTTATTGGTGCTTGTCCATGCAAAAGTTGCCACCACAATACTAAGATGTTCTGGGTGGTTGCCTGGGCATTACTAAGTGGTTGCTAGGGGGCTGTCTACTGGCAGTGGTTTCCTAGGTCAACAGAGCCTACCGCACTGTCTCTTTGAAGTTCTGATCCCAAGATATGGCTTCTTTCTACTTTAATGTAAGGGACTTTTATGCTAGTGTCTATCTCCTATAGGTCTAATTCATGTGTTTGCTTACTGTCAAACATAACAGCACACCTCTGCACAAAAGAAAAGCACAGTGTGAGGTATCATATATGTCCATATAGAACAAACACACCAAGTTTAAAACTTATAGTCAGGGTAAGGATTTTTGCCTTAGCAAGCCCCAATAATATGGCAGACAAATTACACTAACAATTAAAAACTGGGTTATTGTGAGTAGATTTCAAGTATCTGTTGTCCAAAGTTTTTTTATTAAGCCCCCAGATACACACATATAGGCATGATGGAGCACAGGGCCTGTTTTGAGCCCAGTATACGTCCACAGAATTCAAAACAGAACCTGCACTAATCGCCTGCTTGTGTTGTGATCTCTACACCTGCATTATCTGAGACAGAATCTTCCAGAATGCCCAAAAGTGAGTTTGACGTCCCCTGCCGCGCCCGAGATGCGGATGAGAAAGAAGCTACCACCACCACAGATACGTCGTGTTGATTGCTCTGTGTACACCGGCGTGCATTAACGATGGCCTGTGGCAGCTGGTGTTCTCACAGACCACTGCATGGAAAATGGACCGATTTTTGGATTTAATTATCCACGATGGATTTTCTCCTTTTGACTTCAACATTTCATTTTAAAACAGAACAGGACAAATGGCAAGATTGCGCTCTTTCTTGGCTCGGTCAGTCCGATCATGTTCATTTTGATCCGATGACAAAAGATGATTTATTAGCATAACTGAATATGTGCATTTGGACCAGTGACAACTCAGAGCACCAGTGCAGCTGTCATTTCAAAAACTTTTCGTTGATCTCTTTGCACTTCATTCAAATGAAAATGTGCTCGCTGTCCCCCACAATATTTCTGGAGTTTGTCATTTCTGCATTTACATTTGTCTTTGTCATTACTTTGTTGTCATGATACTGCTCTGTAAGTTATGTACTGTGATAAGATACTGGGTGTCATAACCTTGAGTCAGATTAATTGTTGTGTAAATATATTTGTCAGACAAACAATGTATCAAGTTGTCTTTTATATTCACAACAGTGTCATTTTTATTGTATTTACTTATTTTTCACAGAACCAACAAAAAACAAAAGCATAAAAAAGATTTACAATAAATAAACATTTATATTAACCCTGCCTCTGTTGGTCTTTTTCAATGTTTTCAAGCAACATTTTACATTTCTTATATCTGTTTCATGATGTTTGGGGCTATTGTAACAACTACAGAAGTGTGTATATACAGTATGGGAAGAGAACGTCTTGGTTACGTATGTAACCCTCATTCACTGAAGGAGGGAACGGAGACGCAAACACGGCAATGAACATTGGCCCGAGAGGAAAGAGCCAATGAGCATTGAGCTAATGAGTTGCAGGCCGGGTCACGCCTACCCGGGAAGCAGGTGTATAAAGCCAGCCGCAGCTCGCTTTCATTTAGGCTTTTTCTGAGGAGCCGAGATGTGTGTGAATCAGGCTTGCGGCAGGGGGATGTAATGTCTCCGTTTCCTCCTTCAGTGAATGAGGGTTACATACGTAACCCTCATTCCTCATAACATAGCTTTCCTGTAGCTCAGTGGTTAGAGCATGGTGTTAACAACGCCAAGGTCATGGGTTCGATCCCAGCACCTGAAGCTCCGAATGCGGTCCACGTAAATGCGCAAGGTGCAAACGGGACGCAGCAAGGAAAGGGCTGGTCTGCCTCCTCCATGGGCAGCGCTTGCAGGTTTACCACCTGATCCTTGAAAGGCATGGTGGGAACCTTGGGCACATAGCCGGGCCTGGGTCTCAAGATAACGTGAGAGTAAGCAGGCCTGAACTCTAAGCACGAATCACTGATTGACAATGCCTGCAGGTCCCCCACCCTCTTGATAGAGGTGAGCGCACGTCACACCTCTTGATAGAGGTGAGCTTCACGTCGTTCGTGGAGCTCTTTCAGAGAAATTTGCTCCTTAAGGAATTCGCTCCTTACAACGCCGGTCTGCTGAGGCACACAGGGGAACCGCCGAAGACTGGAATGAAAACTGCTGGATAACAGAGTACAAATCACGGCAGAATGCTGGCAAATGCTGGCGAATGCCGTCGAAAATGCTGAGTGAATGCAATGCACACACTCGACTCCAAAGCAAGAATCTGAATGAAAACGAGCTGCGGCCGGCTTTATACACCCGCTTCCAGGTAGGCGTGAACCGGCCCGCAACTCTCTTGCCCAATGCTCATTGTCTCTTTTCTCTCGGGCCAATGTTCATTGGCATGTTTTTTCTACTCAAAGGTGATAGGTCTCTCAAGCAAGACCCCATACGTCAGTCCGCTGACATAACGTTGAACGTGACTGACTGAAAGGGAACTAGAGCTAGTTGTTACATTTTTCTTCAGTTACAATGGAGCCTGCCATTAAACAGATGTAGAGATGCAAAACAGAAATTTCATTACATCATTTTTTGGCCAACTTTTAAAATACATGTGAAAAAATAGTTTCTTGAAAAGAACATAGTTCTTGTGACAACTTCCCCATTTCATATTTATGTTGTATTCTAAATATATATTCATTAGACAACCAGCAGTGCTGAAACTTTATTACTTTTCCATTTTTATGCTTTATCATCCAATAAATTACTGTAAAAAGTAGTTTATTTTAATCTCTTATTTTGAATCATTCATCAGTTTCTTTTGAATCATAGGTGATAGTCACTTCACACATTTCTGTTGCTAAACTGATACCATTAATTGGGAAATGATGCAACCTGTTTTGTTTGGTGATTAGTCGTGTCACCATCTGGGCTGTTTTGTGCTGAGAAGCCCTCACACATGTGAGTGAGCGAAATGTGCCACAACAAAACAACTTGTGCTCCCACAACAATATGTCATACAGGCCATAAACATGGTATCCACTTAATCCATGCAAGACATAACAAAAATAACAAAATGATGCAGTGTTTAGAAGAAGGATTCAGACATTAAAATGCATGGCTGTATTTTTACTAAAACAGTGGTGTTTGGTCCTGCACCTGCAGAGGCCACTGTCCTGCAGGTTTGTTCATACCTTAATTAAACACACCTGAACATCTTGATTAGCAGGGTCATGTGTGTTTGATCAGGGTTGTAGCTAAACTCAGGATAGAGGCCCTTTTAGGAGCAGGATTTGACAGCCCTGGACTAAAGTGCACTGATTGATGTACAGTGCCATAAAACATGTTGAGACATTTAAAACATTTACATTTGTGAATGGCATTGCATCAGATTAAAAAAAAAAAACAAGTGAGAAAGTGTCTAAACACTGTTTGTCTTTCTTTGAAACTGGAAATCTATTTAGTTAATACATTTATAAGTGTGACATAAACGTCCATGAGGGCCCCTGTAGTTACTAGAAACCATTAGTGAAATTTAAAGGATGGAGTGACCCAAGAATATTCATTCAAGAATTATAGCCAATGATCTTCAAGACTCGAATAAACTTCAAAATCTAATACTGGACTGATTTGTTTCAAGAGATCTTTAGAAGACAAAAGACAGAAATTAATCTTTTCAATTCAGATTCAGCTTTATTGCCAAGTGTGCACAAACACAGAAAGAATTTGTCTTAATGACAGAAGCTTCTATTGCACAAAATATAATCACAAAACACATAAATAAAATATATATGGAAATTAAGTAAAAAAGATTGAGAAATACAAGACACAGACAGATTAACTTATGTACAGATATATTACACACAGATTTGTGCAAGGGGAAATGTAGTGCATAAAAATGATGACAGTACAATACATACTGTAAGTTTCATAAATATGACTGAATTTGTAATATTCAGAGTTGTAATATTGCAATATGAGATTAAATTGTTCAAAAGTAAGGTCCTGAGGTAAAAAACACTCTTGTGCCTGGATATTCTACTACTCAGAAACTCTGACCAGAGGGCAACAGTTCAAAGTGATGGTGGCCTGATTGTGTAGAGTCCATAATGATTGTCAGTGCCTGTTTCCTCACTCTGGCGGTGGGCAGGGGAGCACTAATAATCTTCTCAGCTGTCCGGAATGTCCTTTGAAGTCTCCAAATGTCCAATTTGGTAGCTGAACCAAACCAGAGAGTAATTCAGGCACACAGGACAGACTGAACAACCACTGAGTAGAACTGTATCAGCAGCTTTAGTGGTATCCTGCACCTCCTCAGCTGACGAAGGAAGTCCAACCTCTGCTGGGCCTTTTTTACAATAGAGTTTATATGGATCTCGCTGAAACCTTAACAGTGTCAATCTATGAAAATCTCATCTCTGTTTGTAGAAGATACCTGTGAGATACGGAAAGCACATACTGCCACACTACTTATTAAATCTAAGAAAAATCTGTCATAAATGTGGGGCATTCTGCAAAACTTTGGGATGTCAAAAGTTGACCTTGATGATGTGCAAAGAAAACCAGACAGACGGCAAAGCTTTGATGCGGTCTGTCTGTATGTAGTGCTTGTTGCATTTAATATGCAGTACAATATAAGCATAAATATATTCGTATTTATGCAGACGTATAATCAACAAATTGTTCTGTTAGCAGTGAACTGCTGTAAGTCTATATGTAGATATATATTTTAAATATTTTATTGTATTTTGCAAATACATTTATACATACATTAAGTATTATACTTTCACTAGATATAATGTTCCTGTAGCTCTATGGATAAAACATGGTGCTTGCAATACCAAGGCCATGGGTTTGAGTCTCAGGGAATGCATGTGCTCATAAAATGTGTTTAAATTAATTTACTATAATACAATAATGTACAAAAAATACCTTGAAGGCAGTGTAAGGCACTTTTGAATACAATTATACAAGGGCCAATCACCATCAATGATTGGAACTGTTTTATGATTGGACGTTTTCTTTTCTTCAGATCCGCATAATGGATCTAGATCAGATATCAACCTTCTGGCTTGTTTGAAGATCAGCCCGTAAACAAACACTTAATAACTTCAGAAAGTTCTCCTATAGCATTGGAAGAACTCTCTACTTTTGTAAAGCCCATTTTGGAAGCTTTATATTTAAGACTGTATTGTCTTTAAGTGTGGGCTGAAGGTGGGCAGCTCATGTGTTGATTATACAGTGGTCTCATCACAGCCTTTTTCTCTTATCTTTTTCAGGGCTCTTTGCTTGTCCACATCACTCCTCTCCTCCGGACCATCTGTTCCCTGCTGCCAATCTTTAGCGGTTGCCAGATCCTGCTTCCTTGATCCCCCCATTCTGTCACAGACGGCATCTGACAGGATACATTCCGTTGTAACATCAGAGGTAATCCCTCGTTTTGGCCTTCACTCAGAGAGAAATGATTAGAGGATGCCATGCGTAGGTGTCTCAAACACACCACTATAATTTGTGCTCACCTGGGTCTCCAGTTTTTTAAGATGCGTTTGCTCAAATTTTGGGACTATTTACTAAGCATCATCTTTATCAACATTATTAGATGGTTGGGATTAGATGCCTAAAGTAATTCTTGGTGATGTTTGAAAATGTCAAATGCATGTACAGTATATGTAGTGTGAATTGTAAGTAATACTTTGGAGTGAAACTCATCCTCCATCATTTGTGCAGACGTAAATGATACCTGAAATGGCATGCATGGCATGTTCAGAAGAGGTGTGCTATTATTTTTTGAAGCAAACAGATATATTTCTTTTGTCTGGTGGGTAATAAAAGAGGTAAAAAAAATAATAAAACTTGATAATCGGATAATCGATAAAACCTCGTTTGAGGCAACCAACCACCTAGCAACACCCTAGCAACACTGTGATGCAAACACAACATCTTGCATCACAGTGTCAAGTCGGCACAATCACCACTCAGATTTTTATACACATATAAATGCAGTACATATAAATCTTTTTTTATTTTAATTTTTAAAAAACTTTTACTTTCAACTTTTTTAGTCTTTACATCTTAAAAAGTCAGATTAACTCATCATCTCTTCCACTCGTAATAGTCTGCTAATCTCTTCTGTCTTTTACTTTGTCACTGTGCTTGTTTCCATTGTGAATCACCTCCAGGTGTCCCATTAAAATGTATGAATATAATATTAATATAATTAATATAATAATTAATATATTAATATAATATGTGACAGTCACATCCCCAAACTGACTGAAGCAGCTCTACTCTGAAATAAAGCTTCTAGAACAAAGCCAGAGAGAGCTGTGGCATTACATTATTCAGCGTATTGAACATTTTCTGTCGTGAAATGGCACGCGCTTGTGATTCTGCCAATGACTCAAACAACATCACAATATGCAGTGTACATCAAAAAGATGCTATTCAAGGTCCCAGGCTTTGAAAGCTTGTTATTGTTGATTTAATTTCCATTTGAATTTTTCATGATGATAATAATGAACCACTCGTTGCCTCTTTATCTGTCAAACATGCTTTAAAAATATATTAAATTTGTCCGGCACTACCAGCATTTTAGGTCTGGTTTGGAAAAAAAATTCTAATGAAGTGGAACAAATAAAAGTACTTTGTACTTTTTAAGACGAGCTACTCTTTTGAGATTTGCCTTAGTCAGGATTAAATGTATTATTTATAGATGCGTAAAACTTTTATCAGGGCAACATGGTAGTGTGAGGTACACAAAGTTATGAGTTTTTCCCTCATCAAAGTGAAATAAAATCATTTGAATAAATAATGACACAGAAACATACATTCAGCCTAATGGTGCTCCAAACACGGGAGGTAATTTTATGGAATATTCATTTTAAATGGTATAAATTGCATCAGAGTCCTATAGACAATCTTCGTTCTGCGTTCTGTCTCTCTGTTGCTGGTAGAGAATGTTTACTTGAATGTATTAGTATGTATGCGGGCATCTCCGGTGCTCACTGCAGGTCTTTCTTTGAAGCTACTTTTTCAAAATCACCTTGGGCTTGATCTAAGCAAACAGCTGAATCAGCTCTCCGTTCTGACTGTTATTCACAAAGTCAAGCGTTGTTTGTTCCAGGTTTTCCATCTTAAAAGCTTCGTTTGAGTTCACAACAGAGTCGAAATGAAGGCTGAGTTGAACCCCAGCCAATATATTGCCACTCATTCATTCGGCATTTTAATTATTAGCCCTCTCTATAAGCCGCATCAATATTGCTGTCGCTCAAAGTTATTAAACTTTGACATGCAACTCTTGCTGCACTGTTTTATATGTGCTATGGGCATGAATGAAACCTCAGAATTTGTGATTTGTTGAGGAGAGGTGTGCTAAGACTTGTCAAAGCAATTAAACATTCCTGTAGCTTAACTAGAGTAGTTGAGCATGGCGCTTGCAACGCCAAGGTCAGGTGTTCGATCCCAGGAAAGACACATATTGATTAACTGTATGCCTTGAATGCACTGTAAATTACTTTGGATTAAATTATCTGCCAAATGCATAAACAAAGCAGTTGGGAGACAAAACAAATAGACATATTGATGAAGGGGTTCATTTGATGCAAGGGTTATCAACCTTTTTAACTTCAAGGCCCCCCAGTGTCTACAACAATAATAAGAACTATCTTGAAATAATCTTGAATAAAGAAATATCTTGATTTTTAAGTTTAGCTTGTTTTGTCGTATTTAGAGTCATTTTAAGTCTGAAATTAAGTTTGTTGAGGCCCCTACTGGGCCCTGTCCCCCTGATTGAGAAACACTGATCTAATGTCTGCAGAAAATATGGAAACTTGGAAGTGGGGTGACATGAGCCAGTAAGTAAACCACCTAGAACACCCAAGTAACCATTTAGAAACACACTAACAACCATTTATATATTAACATATATCAGCAGCATTCCCTAATATGTAAACCCACTACCCTAGCAATGCTAGCACGACACACTAACAGTTGGGCCACACAAAACTTAAAACTTAAAACAAACTACTAACATGGTAGCAATTTTTTTTCCACTCTAGTTTTAGCAAGTACAATTTATACATAAGGGAAACATTGTTTTCTGGTAAAATCTTGTCTGTTTCAATCCAAAATCGTAGATTTTCCCCCTCACACCTTGGCACAGTGTGCTAGCACAACAGCTGCTGTGCTGAACTAATTTCAGGATGCTAACACCTTTGGTGTATGGCGAACGTCTCAACATGTCCTATTCGGACACAACAAAACTGCCAGCTCTCAGGAGCCACACACCCTCACCCAAGAGTAACAGTGGCCCACCGCCAGTTGTTAAAAGCACTGATCGGTTATATGCAGCTCTGTTTATAATAGGTCTTATTTTATTATGTGTTTTGGCATCACCTTTCAACTACTGTCTAAAGACCTATAGGTGTTGAAACTGGTGTTCATTGTAAACCTGGGTGATCAGTACACAGCAGATGGAGGCTAAACCAACTGAGGGGTGGAATCATAAAGCCTACGAGGAAAAGAAGATGTAAAGTAGCTCCATACCTTTGAATTTGTTATTTTTAATAAGGCACATTTAAATTTTCTTTCATCTCAAACCATTGAAGCCATTTCAAAGATCACCATTGTTATTTGCACAGACAATGAAACCATATTACCAGTGCTCACAAAATAATAATTACCTAAGCAACTCAATAATTCATTTTCCATAGATACACAAAGCAAACAATGTTGGATGAAGTTGTCTGCAGCCACTGATCTAGAATCAGCTTTTCTCTTGTAAAGGTGATTTTGAAGTGGAAAACTAAACCTAGACCAGCAGTTAGGAACTGCTAGTTCCAGCAATCGGAATTTCCTATTGATACACACATCATGCCTGTAGTCAGGGCAAAGCTTTCTGCAGCCTTATTTGACTTCACCTTTGGTGATCGAATTTTATATGAAGTTGTTTTCTGCACTAAGTCAATAGCACAGTATATATTTATTCCAATCCAAATGTACACATCATGCTATCTGCATGTTAATCAGAATCTGGTTAGCTAGATCTATATGATTTTCCTTTAGCTCTAAGATCAATAAACCATCTATGGTAATCATTCTGTATTCAGCACGTCTCTGCAGATAACTTGATGGCTCATGTGACTAAACTGACAATTTATAACTGACAATTTCCTAATTAAAGCATCTGTAACATTGCAGTAAGGATAACTTCACAATATCTCATTAATCATTGCATTGACCACCCGGCACCTTGTTTGACAGAGACTTAAGGCTAGTGTTCAAAAAGGGGTTTTCATGATTTAAGCCCCATTTCCTGTTTTCAAGGTCACAGAAGTGAATAAACTTGTTTAAAAAAAACCTACGTGACAAAGCGCTCTCTGCTAGAGACTTATTTTGAATATCTGCTTGTATAGGTAAAGCAAGGTCAAAGAGAGGACGGATGTGTCGGTCCTCCTAAAAACCCCATTAATTTTCACCCTTGCCAGCAAATGAGTTATTGAAGAAAATTTGTGATTCAAAACACTTTCGCAAAGGTAAACTAACGGCCTTCATGGCATAGTTGGAAAAGCATCATGCCTGTTCAAACTGAGGTGGCATGTACCCTCTATCTGAGGTAATACCCTCATGTTGATTTTAAAACTTTCTTCAAAAAAATCTACCAAATTTCACCATTATTGTAAATTAAAAAAGGGTTTGCTGTGACAGACACGACCCTTTCATATGTCTAAATTTGGTCACTTCAATTGAGTCACGCTTTCTGCACTACATTTGCTTTTAACTAAAAATTCTGATGCTTTTGCAATATGGAAGAAAATGTCAAAGCTGCTCTTTTATTACAACAAAAATGCATTATGATAAATGGCAGTTAAGTGCAGTTGCAATTTTTCTTGGTTTATTTAAAAACGTTCCAGGTTTGGATCTGAACCCAGGTCCCTTTTCACACTAAACAAAAGTACTACCACTAGACCAGACCACTTTTTACTTACATAAAGAACTACAAAGAACTTACATAAGTAGTTTCAGAAGTGTGAAGAAGTGTTTTATTTTTAATTTGGTCACGTCTTATCTTGCCTAGGGCTTCAAGTGAACTGTGGCTGCCACCGGTGCTGCCTCAAAAGAAAAAAAAATAGGTGCTTGACGGCCCTGAGTGTATTAAAACACAGCAGCAGAAATATATAGGCCACTTCTTGACTCAGCATTTTCAGACTCAAAATTTGGGGTGGAAAATGAGCTGATTTTTGAAGTTTATTGTAACAAATATTGGTTTTCCTACTTTTCATAAAAATGTAATAGCTTGCTCTAATGATGACACCCACACAGACTATTGGATGATGTGAACCAATAGCCAAATACTTTGAACATTGTATTTGAAACATCTTACATTTGAGTCAATTCCTGACAAATTAAAGTCCCCATGATATAAAAAGTTCTCCTTTCCTTGAGCCTTTCTCATTGAATGGCTTATTTTACTCAGAAATATGTCACATTACACTTTAAATGAGTTGGAAATGAATGCTGTTTCATATTGATTTTGTAGTGGTGACCTGACAAAAAAGCGGGCTAACTGTTCTTTTAGAAGGTTTTGTTGTTGAGCTCAGGACCTTTAACCTAGCATAACCCATTAAGCCATGGCATTCAGTAAATGCCCAAAAAGCCAGTGATCCATGTCTGTCGCTAAGAAAAATACAAGGTGTTTTTTTGTCAGCTGGGTGATTGGTACCAGCAGATAAAATGTCAGAAGGTATTTTCTGATGTTTTTGTTGTCCTCAAGCCTTAAGTCCTGCCAGACTTTATAGAATGGAGAATATATGAATATGAACATATGAATATTTTTACAGTACAGACTAAACCAATAGTGTGAGATTTGAGGTTTGTCTGACCAATGCAAGCTGGGAGGAGTGTTTGGGGAAACCTTTATTTTGTCATTATTGTGTTAACATGAAAAGAAATATTTGAACTAATTACGTTATGCAGGTTAGCCTAATTAAT
>JAZGTI010005248.1:0-25864 GCA_036877585.1 Botia kubotai | reverse complement strand
CTGTGAGAACAAATATGTGAAATTCTGGTAAATTAATTTGTGTTCAATGGAGTTGAGAGAATTACACTCATATTTATAACTAAGCAAAACATTTAATGAAACAGAAAATGTAAGAGGTGTGTGTTCGCAGACATTCGACTTCTGTGAAAATCTGTTGATCTTTCTGTGGGATTCTGTCAAAGCGGATTCTGTGCAGCCTTAGTCTTATTTGTTACAATTGAACTGAAGTCAGTGTAAAAGTACTTTTCATCATTTGTAAAAAGCTTTTAGCAATTCTTTCAAGACAAAATATAATATTTCTTTATTTGTTCAATTTAAAAAAGGCACTAAATTATCACACACTGTTGCTGTGGAGAGTGCATTATTTGATGCAAAGTAACTGTCATCAGCATTGCAAAATTATGTAAATATGTTTGTTTGACTGCTCCATTTTAAATTATGTCTTTGAAATGACAAACTGAAATGCACGATTTAACGATGACCAACAAGAGAAAAAAATAATATAATAATTATGATTATTATTACAATATTTAATTATGCACTGTGTAGTGAACGGCTGTTCAAAGCCACAGAGACGTCATGCTGCGTCATGTTTTATATCAGCAGATTCAATCTTACGACATTCTAAAGTCGTCTAAAGACTTGATATTAAATATATATTTACAATCTAAAAATCTAAATCAAGAACTTAATAGACTTTTCTGTTTATGCAACAAAGCATCATAAACTTTCCAAAATAAAATTTTCAAAAAGAAAATGTCCGTCTCATTAGGCGCTCAGCAGCAGTCAAAACAAATTACTGCGTCATAGCACAACAGCCCTCAGTGTAAAAAAAACAAACGTGGATTTCTTGAAACTGCACACTTTTTACAATTCCATCGCATAACTGCGGTGCTCAGCTGATGATAAAAACTCTGGGCCCTTCTTCCCTCATGGGCGGCAGGGTTTCTATGTTCTCTATGAGTATGTGCTTGTCCTCCCTCTTTGATGGACTCTGCTGACCTAGTGGCTCACAGAGGCTGCTCCTCAGATCTTCAAAACACACATTCAAGTCTTTGAAGAGGTGCAGCATGCTCACTCCAATCACGATCACCAGGAAGCCCCCGACGGTGCCCACCACATCCACCCCTGACATGGCCCCCCACTCTTTGAACAGAATGACGGAGGTGCTCAGGACCACGGTAGTGAAGAACACATAGTAGATGGGGTAGACCAAAAGCGTATTGAAGGTGTCAAGCGACTTGTTCAGATAGTTAATCTGAATGAGGACGGATCCAATTAAGGTAAGCAAAAGAATCCAGGTGAGAGGGTGGCGGAACACGGAAAGGTCCAAAAAGGAGGTGCGGATAGCAATGCCGAGGCCCTTGACGGAGGACACAGTAAAAGCTCCGAGCAGAGAGCAGATGCTAATGTAAATTAATATGTTGGTTTGACCAAAGCGAGGAGAGAAGTAAAAAATGAGGACCATACAAGCTATCAGCAGGATGCAGGCAAACACCAGAAAACCTTAAGGGGACACAAAAAAGGGTGAATGGTTCTGAATTTAAGGTGTTTCAGTATCAAACTAAATGTGGATCTCAAGAAGAAAGTAATAAAAGGTTTCATAACACTAACCAGGGTCCAGCAATTTCTCTGTCATTTCGGTAAGAGTTGTCACCTCTTCCTCTTCAGGTGCATGTATAACCATTATCGTACTTCCCAGTATGCTGAGCATACAGCCGAGTTTTCCAAGCAGGTTCATTGTTTCCCCGAACAAGTGGGAGGACAGCACCGCACTGAATGGAGAGTAAACAAACATTAACATTAGTACATTTCCATTGAGTTCTAATAAGTACCTCAGTTAGAAACACAAAAGGATATTGCCTGAACTAATGGAACATATTGCTTATGACATCACACAGGGACAGTTGACATTCATGGAAAAGTTTGTTTTATTCGTAACCATGATCATATGACTTTTATATTAATGTTCTGGGTATTTCAGGTGTGTGTGTGTAGGAAACATGGCAGAAGTGTATGACATAATGTGTTTATTACTGAAATTACGTAATTGTTCTTCAAATAACCAGTATATTTGCCAACAATCATTAAGTCTGTTAAATTATGCAGATTAACATGCACTTTGAGCGTGTGTGTGTATAAGTATGTATGTGTGTGTAAATACGTTTCTAATGACATAATGTCATAATCTGTGTGAGACATTTCATTTTAAGTGCATTTTTTTTATACTTGCTGTTTTTTATACTTTTAGCCTCATGATTTCAAATATAACCCAAAGGTTATTATTTTCAGACTCATAATTTCTGACTCATCCAAAGAGTGGCATATCTGAATCTGAGTCATATTATGAGTCTTCCCTAAGCCCCACTTCAGCCAAATTTACTTTGATTGTGCAAGAAAATATTGCAATTTAGAACGTATAGATCGCTCAGATAAGCGTAACATTATATTAACACTTAATACAAAATATACTGTTCCTCTCGCTCACAGGGTTGTGAAGTTTACTTAGCAGCGTGTGGAGCAAACTGTTGTTGAGTGTAAATAAGGGTGGAGTCATCACCTGATAAGAACACTCAGAGCTCCTAAAGGGGTCACCACAGTGGCTGGAGCAAACATGTAGGCTGTAAAATTAGCTGCTTCACCTCCACCCACTGAGCGAAAGACATGCAGGATGTTAGCCGAGCCCGTCAGAATAACAGCAAAATTTTACATTTTCAAATTTGAATTTTAAACTTGAAGCTGTGATGTAATACACGTACTGGTCAACAGGCCACCCCACCAAAGCCAGTCCTTCAGGTAACCATGACCTCCTTCAGCTAAAACAAAGTATTTTTAGATGTTTAGTTCATTAAAGTAATTGAGACAGATAGACTGCTGCTAACACTGCGTTAACTAAGCACAAACATTTTATTTGTCCAGTAAAATAATTAGCATTTAATCCAATCCTCACACACACACGTCACACACAAATATAACAGTTAATATAAAAAGTTAAAAATAGGAAGTGTCAATATTAAACAAGCATTGTTTTCTCAGAATTTGATCGGGGTTAAAAAAGAAACACAAGTCCCTGTGACAGGGCTGATTCTTTCTATTATGTAAATATGAATGTAAATGACCTGACCTGCCCTCGTCTCTCCAGCACTGGCCAGGCGCAGCAGTGCCTTCTTTTTTAAGATTACGCTTCCTCCTATCAGGAAAGCTGAGAGAATGGCCAGCATCAAGCCTAACCAGAAATTGTAGTTGCTCCATTTGTCGATGGCTACAACGGCTTTGTTGACTGTGGAGTTTATATTGCTGTGGTCTTCACTGAAAGACGTGTTGCCAGTTGTGTCAAATACACAAACAGCGGCTGACATGGGACAAAGTATTCTGATTACAGAACCTGACCAAAAAAGAAAACAAGAAGTGTGTTTTGATACATTTCATTAATATAATACAGGAATAACAATGCAATACTAAACATGAAACTTCAATGTGAATATTCATTTCGACAGCAGCTGGTGCTAAGATTCGAGGGTTCGATTCAACAGTATTCGTAACCGGGTTCAAATTTATTTATTTAGCACTTTATATAATGTTGCAAAACAGCTTTACATATGAAAAAATAAAAACACAGAAAACAGGACAATCTGAAATATAAAGAAAAAAAAATTGAATATGGTATTAATTTTACTGTTCGTGAAGATGTATATTAATAATACTAACTGTAATCGGTTTATGAATATGATTGAACTGACAACATATTTAAGCCATTTCAAGAAATGGGCTTGTATTAGAAATGTCTTATATTGCATTCAAAGGCTTATAAGTACCATTGTGGTTTATAAGGGTTAGATTATGTACACTTTTATATCATTATTAAGATTGCAGTCACATCAACCAGCAAAAACAAATGTATCTAGACTAACTGTATCTAGATTAACTTTGACATTAAATAATAATAATAATAATAATACATTTGATTCCTGATGTTCTTGAACAAAAAAGGCGTCAATAATAATAATCATTTTTGTATTATTATTATCGTCGTTTATTGTAAGGTTTACTGACCTTTCAAACATACTATAGGTAATGTTTGTCATTTAAACAAATACGGTATAAACAAACATCATTCTTACACTTTCCACAAGAGCTCACTCTGATGAGGCGAATGTGTAAAAAAAACTGTAGTTTGCAACTTCTGCACATGACATATTGAGACCAGGTATTACCCTGTTAAAACCAGCTCTACTCACAAAAACAAAATCACTCTTTAAACTGAGATACATTGTATTCAGTAGTCATTAAAAGAAACAACTCTTACCATTTATACATGAATCGAATGGCAGATGTATGTCTTGCATTGTATCGCCCACTTTCATAAACAACAGATTAGAGCTCATATAAATAAATCCATTGAAAAGACAGATATTCCTCTACTAATGATAAACTACGAAAAATGGAAGCTCTTTTTGAGCCTTTGTTCATTTGCAAACGTCAAAACAAATATCTTACAGCAGTGTCATCTGCGGGCGTAACGTCTCACTACTTAGCTGCACCTTCTCAGTTGATACCTGCGATCAGCGTGAACCAGCACACAGCCACGCGCTTAGCAGGTATCTGTTGTTGCCACGCCCGAGTTTCGCCTTCGTTGACTTAGCACAAGGAAACAGGTACATCCCTGTCAAAAGGAACAAACCGTACCGTAGTCTTTTTTGTTATTTAATAAGAGGAACTCAAAGAAAACTTTCTATTTATACATGTAAATTATATTTTGGTGTGAGGATTTTATCATTAAAGAGCTGCCTTTAAAAAACAAATTGGTAACACATTTAAATTTAGGCATTTAGCAGACGCTTTTAACCGTATTACAAGGCGAGGAAAACAACGAAGCAAAAATCATAAGGAGAAAAAAATCAAACATCTGCCGTGCATAGTTACACTTTTACCAAGGAATCAAAACATTAGCTATAGTAAAAATGAGCAATACATTTCTACAGCATTTAGTCATTTTTGTTAGTTAATAGAAATACAATTGTTTGTTCATGTTAGCTCATTGCTGTTATAATCAGCCTTCATAGTTAGTCATAGTAAAAAAAGGAACATAGTTTGGTAGTTCTTCAGCAGACACCCGATACTTCTTTGTTGAATGTGCTGGTCCACATCATGAGATTTCCATAGAAACCTGGAGAACCAGTTTATCTTATAACGGGCTTGAGCAGAGATGAAGCTGACGTTGGCTGTACAATGCTGTTTATGTATACAACACCAGCTCAGATATTAAAAGAGATAGTTAAACAGACTAACTAAAGATTGATAACTAGACCTAAATTAGTTTAACTCTTTTGATGTGGTTTTGATAATTTGTTGTTTTATGTCCTCTGTTTTTTTAACAGTAGGATAAGATTATGATTCTCTTTTGACATATTGGAACTTATATACCTATTTGTTATTTTTACATATTCTGTATGTAAACCGTTTTGAACCTACATAAACCCTAAACATTAAATAAACAGTTAACGTTACTTGTTAGAACAAGATTTGTAAGCAGCTATTCTGTTGCACTCGGGTGTGTCAAAATCCGTTTTTAAGTAGAGCACCTGGGGCTGTCACAGACAGCCTGGAGACTGGTTACCTAGAGCAAGTGTACTCACGCAAAAGTCCCTTGACACGGACTACACAATCATGCTCCACTGATTTTCATTGGCTAATTATCTGTGTGTGGGGGGTTTTCTGAACAAACATCTAAATTGGGCTACAAAGGTATTGTACAAAAATGTACAGTATGTATTTTCATTAAAATCCAGTAACTTTAAATATTAAGATAAGTGATGTTTGTTTATGACTGGAAATGACAAAGCTACAGCAAACACTTTCCTAATTTTACTACTTTCCTGTGTACACAAAGGACAAATGAACAACAGTAATGAAAGAAAGAGGACTTATAATGCAGTTTAGTAGCTCAGGTACAAAGTACATACTAGACAGTTCTGCAAGAGCCCAGATGATGTCACTGCAGACTAAAGCTTTAACTTTGCTCTGTGCTGAACTGTTGGAAAATAATTTAAAGTCAAGCCAGGTGACAAAGTTTCCTTTGAGAGGTTGTTTTCAAACTATCAATTTTAAAGGTCACACTGGGTGGAATATTTTTGTTTTGCTCTTGCACAGCCTCTGATCTTCTAACACAGATTTTCCATTGTGATTGTATAGAAAGTGGAAGGCGCTGAAAATGACACATTTTAAAACATTAAAACGCAAACGGGCGCTTAAGAGGGTCAACTAAACACAGTCATTGTTGTTAGAGGTAAAAAAGCAGCAGAGTTTTATCAACTCCTTAATGTGCAGATTTTGTAAAATCAATATGCCGGATAACAATAGCCTGAGGCTTTTAGCCTGTTCTTTTATTTATTCAATCTGACTTTTATAATAACAAAATGTCTTTTAAAATTGAGTTGTGCTGGTTTGTTCAAAACCAAACATACCTCTCTCATCGTGCCTATCAAGACATACCCATCTAGGAGGAAATGTTAGATTAGTCAAATGAAAGAGAAGCAGAGAGAGTGGGAAGGAGAGAGAGAGAGAGGGAAAGAGAGAGAGAGAGAGAGAGACAATATGTCACTCAGTAATACACAGCTTTCATTTGTCTGCGCATGTTCTTTTCTCACCTATGTGAGTTACACTAATTACCGTGATCAGTCAAAACAGCACTACTTCTGCTCGCCGCCTCCCACACCAGCCCTGCAAAACAATTCTTACAGCCACACAGAGAGATGCTGAGATGTTATTGTTGCCCAGCTGCACTTTTATATTGGGACAGATTAGTAAACAACATAACAATGGCAGAACAGCACCGGCAGGAGGTATTATAGGTGAAATGACAATGTCAATCAGCATATGAATTTTAATTAAAAATTGTCAACATTTATTCACTCCTGTGTTGTTTTCAAACTTTCAGACTTTATTTCTTGGAATGGAAATGTTAGGCTGTTTAAGTTTTTCTCACAATGACAAGTTATGTTCATTTAGAAGACAACAAATGTGAGCAAATGCTTGAATTTTTTTAACCTCATATATGACATGGGCGCTATCCAAATAATGGTCATTTTGATGAGTTTATCAGTGATTTTGATCAGTGTTTGTCATCCATTACCGATGTCGGTAATCTGTCTGTAGGTGATATTTAAATATGGGTAAAACTGCTCCACTTTTCCACTTGCCTTTGTGCCTGAGAGCTGCATACAGTTTTTACGCTGGATGTTATGAATAGGCCTTTTAGATTCAAATGCAATGTATCCTCAGTGATCATTACTGCAGAAGCTAGAGTTTTTTTATATTAGCATTTACATCTTAATTCCACTTGACTTCCTATAAACCCTGAGAAAAAGAGAGAGAAATACATTACATGAAAAACAGCTTATGGATTGTGCAGTTTGTAGCATCAAGGCACTTTTTAAAGTTGTACTTAAGGCATGTAATGGGTTGGCATAGCAACTGTTTTAGAGGAAGTGATGAAATTGAGCTTTTTGTTACTGAATAATGAAGTTGCTAGTGGGATGTCAGCCCGTCCTGAAAACAGTTCTGACCTCTGAAACCTTACCGGCATTGTAAATAGGCATCCACGGATCACTGTCATAATGTTTAAACAGCTATTACATATTACAAATGTATGACAGTATTACAATTGTTTTTCATTATTTATTTAATTTTTAAAAGTATAAAATGACTCTGATGAAGTAAAACGAATACGACTTCTGATGCATCTAACTGTTTGTCTGAATTGTAAGAATTGCTGTGTGTTGCTGTGTGGTTAATTTGGTTAAGAGCAACTGTGCACGAATATTTGCTGTGTGCGTTTATTAGTCTGGGATTTGATGGGGTCTGGGGTCTTCAGGTGTTTTTTATGTACACAAAATTCCATTCTAATTACTACTTTAAAACTACTTTATAGATCTAACCACATATAAGAATGTTTAATTGAATACTGTAAAAGAGATGAAGGTTTTTAAATCTGAATCCATGCAGATAAATCCAGACTGTAAAGTAGAACCAGATCGTGTGGTTAGATGGCGCTCTTGAGTAAGACTGTAAATTAAATGTAAATATAGACGTTGAAGTTTCTAAAGAATTAAACTTCATTTGTGTAAGAGAGCTCTGTGTGTTTAAGTATATCGGTGTTCAAGTCTAAGGGTTTAATTCGAGTTTAGTCCACAATTTAAGCACTCATATTCTTTCATATGTCAAGCAGATAGGAGGTTAGACAATCGATGCATACCCTATGATCTCTATGAAATCAGGATTAAAATGAGCCATTTTCATATATCGCTGCATTGCTGAACACTTTGTAAACACATTGAAAGTCTCCAGCACTTTCTGTGATTGACTGAAAGGCCAGGCCTATGGAGGAAATGAAACAAAGAGAACGAATGTGACATTTATCGAGATCAATACAGCACTCTGAGAGCCAACAGGAAGAGCTAACAGAACTCAAATGTTCCACCAACAAGTCGTTTCGTATCAGTGCAGGTCAGCCGCAGGCGTGAATTTATCTGTTTTATTACAGCGTTGAGCAGAAAATCAGATGACAGCAAGACATTAGGAGACGCCTAAATGAGGATTCTGGTAATGTCCATCCTTATAACACAAACCGACATAAACAGTTTAATAGGTGGTCGTTAAAAATGGAAAACCTTGACTTTTGATGTTCTATGAAGTTATTTTTTAGTTGTTTCCATGTTATCTCTTTAACAATACGACAAGGATGTTATTTACAAACACTCTGCATAAATTTGGGTGATCTATCCCCTTTAACTGCTGATGTTTGCATGTTTATGATACAGAGCAGAGATACGATACAAAAACTGTTCAGTAAGAAAATTTTATTTCCGAATACTCCTTGTCAACACGTTGGTTTCTTGCTGTTACATCTTGCTGCTGTTTTCTAAAAGGTATTTTGTGAGGTGAATGTGAAAAAACAAATTACTGTAAAATAAGTTTCCGAGTAAAAATGTGAAATCAAGAAAAAAACATCTAGGCCAAAAATACAGAATTTCACTTTAAATACAAGACAAGAAATAGTTTAAAATATAATGAAGTAAACAAATAACCCACTGATTGGAAAACAAAGGCCACAAAGCACCATTTTGCCAGCACAAATGTTCCACATTATGTTATGGTTGATTCTCTCATCATCACTGTTTTGTACAAATGGAAAAAAACAAATAACAGACAATGTACGAACTGTTGAAGCTCTTAGTCCACTGCCAAAGTATTGAGGAAGGATACAAACAGGCAAAAGCTCACCACAGAGCCTGGATGAGTGCTAACTGGCGAGAGAAAGTTCTCCTGAATGAGTGAATGAAGATCTTGTGCTTAAACAAAGCATTGACATTCAGTTTTATCTCTGTGCTCTTTCATAGTATCTGATGATCAGGTCCATTAGAGGTCTCATCAGCAGAGGTTATCTGCTTGTAATATGTCGACACAGATTTGATCAACTGTTCAACCTCACATCCAGTACTGTGCTCAGATAAATGCGTTCAATTAAGCACAGAAACCCAAAATTCTGTGACGAGTCACAGAGTGCAACACATTTAGAATCCTACAGTATTCTATGTATCTAGTGTGTTCATGTTATTGTAGTATAAAGCAATGGCTGCAGTAATAGCCAAACAAATATGCTGGCTATTGGCAACACACTTTGCTCTTCTCAAATGGGCTGTTAGATTCGGGCTATTAAATCATCCTATTAATCTCACAGCACAAGCCATTTTTGTTGTTGTCCCTGTGTCAGCTATTAGGTAGATATTCTTCCCACAGAATTGATGTTTACGCAACAATATTTCAAGTGAAATTACAATGACATGATTATAATGTGCATTTTTAGGGGTTCTAAGTGGATGGAGAGGTCTCTGATCTCATTAGCAGTTCAGCTTGTGAATGATGTACCATACGGTTCAGCTACTCGAACAGAAAGTGTCAGCTAAACCACAAAAGACATATCTGGTCACAAAGAGAAAAAAAAAAAAAAGTGGAATTGTGCTTTTTTAGTTTTCATACCTTTTCATTAACTCTCAGACTTTATTAAAGCTGCAATCTGTAACTTTTGGGGTTGAAAATAAACAAAAAACAGTTAAGGTAAGTTTATAATAATGATTTATTTAAGCTGTTGGGTTCATTTTCCTAGGAAAAGCCAGTTTGGCAGTTTGGTTTCATTTGACTTCAACATATGTAATGAAAAGTGTGTAAATTAACTTGCAATTGTATGTTTTAAACAGAGATGGTACAACAGAGGTGAAAGTTACAGATTGCAGCTTTACGGGGCAAAGACAGGAAACCAATAATGGATCTGAAGTGTGCATAAGTAAAGGGTGAGACTGTGAATACAGTAGTAACAATGACAGAATGAGTAATCATCTCCTTCCCAATCGAAGAATTCTGCTTCCCTAGAGGGGCTTGTCAATCAGATTGGTTGAAAAGGAAGATATTTAAAGACTGCGCAATGGAGGTGACACAGTGACACACTGATGAAGCAGATTTCCTCTTTTTCAGAACACACAAAAGATGTCAGTTCAATTCATAATTTGCCCTTAAAGAAACAGTTAGAATTTAATTTGTCATTATTTATTCACCCCATGTCATTTCATACCTACAAGCTGTTGTTTTGTTCTGTGGTGTGCAGTATTAGAATTCTGAAAAATCATCATACAATTTGTTTCCATACAACAACAGTTATCTTCAAAAAAAGCACATACATCATAAGTCACAACTGGTCATGAGACACGAGGACCACTGACGTCTGCTGTTAATGTCTACCATAGCTGCCATATTAGCTGCAGAGGAGGTGAAGAGTATCAGTGTATAACAAGTAAAACCTCTGTCTGTCTGTTTCTCATACAAGTCAATTATGGCTTAGAATATAGCACACAAATCATATGGACTATTTTGGTGCTATTAAAGTACCTTATGAAGCTTCACGGATGTATTCACTGTAAACTGTTGTTGTATGGAATAAAAACTGAAGAATTTTCAAGAATCTCGTTTTGTGAAAAAGAAATCAGCATGTGATATATGGAATGTCACATGGGTGAGTTTGTATTTTTGATGTAAACTATCCTAACTGTGGCTTAAGCAATTTTGAGCAACACTATTTGTCTCAGAGAGATGTCATAAGGCAGACAACAAAGAGAACGATCGTATCGCATCGTAACTGTAAAGTTGTGATGTTTGGGAGGAAACAAAACAGCGTGGTTCAACTGTTGCTAATTTGTGAAAGTGAAAAACATTTCTCAGTGTTCTCAGGTACACAAAAATGACGCTTCTTACAAAAAACCGCACTGATCTCCTTATTGCACCGGAGAAGTTTAAAAAAAACAACAACATCTTAATGTTGCAAAAGTAATTTTCCTCCCTCCTTGTATAATTTCTTTTGAAGCCCAGAGTGTTTTGTCAATGAATCCATTTGGCAGTACTTCAGTGGCAGGTGAGCTATATACCGCAGTACTCTCTCACTTTCTCTCCCACACTGTCTATTGTTTCTCCTGGTGTTCCTGTTGGTGTAGAAGCTGATGCCCTTTTACATGCCTGTGGTGCTGAGGCCCATGGCAGCAGCCTGGCCCATACACGGCAGAGTTTGGGTCGCTTTGGGGAAATCATGTGCCATCACCCGACCGTTCTCCCCTCCGCTGCCCATCCTGGTCAGACTGGAACTGAGCATGGCTGCATCAATGATTTGCTAAAATCGGAAACAAGACAAGATGGTCAAGACTCCAAACCGGCCCTGCTTGAATACTGTGAACGTTGTTTTAAAGCCATCTAATGGAACAAACTAGCTCTGACCTCAATTACATGCATAAACCACCAAAACATATTCATTTGGTTTGAGTTGGTTTGGATTGCTTCGGTCAGTGTCGGCAGTCTAGCGTTTTTATGATACGAATTTGTGAAAAACATAAGCCATCAAGTGCGGCAATGATGAGAAAAGTGGCACAGCAACGGGAAGCCCACTCTCTCATGCTGCAGTTTTACATAATGAAACCCTGTAGGCTTGAAACTGGAGCTAATGATGTGGATGTTGGCTTGTGCATCCTTGACGAATAAATGATTTAAATCCAGCACACTTCAGTGGATTGCCAGGGATTATGTTGCTCGGGCTGATGCAGACTAATTGGCCTGCTAGTAACAGCGATTTGTTGCTGTGATACTCTAAATGTGGCTGTTATGCGATTGTAATGTCTTAACATTTGAAATAACACTTGAAGAACCGAGAGAGTGTGTCACTTAAATCTTATATCGTGTTAAAGATTTTAAGAAATGCATTCATGATGAGCTATTCGATTTTAAGAGCGCTGTTCCGGATGTTGGGTAAAAGCTACAAAGCAACACTTTAAACACTTTACTTTTCGATTTCCTTTTGAAGGCCCTAAGATGAAAATTATGAGTCATCGCATGGGTTTGTGGGTAATTAAATCTATGTAAGTCACTGTATGCTTCCTAATTTTGTAAGCAATCAAGAGCAATGTGCTCCAGGATTAAAGCAAAGCACAGTGGGCGGTATGATGTTTACACCCACCCACAATTACCTCCTTACTGCCAGCACATTCCCCTGCCAGATCTCCCAGAGGAAGTGGGGTCAGTATAAGATAGCAGTTCTAAAGCATTATAAGTGCCAAATGCAAAACCCCTAATGAAATGTGGACAGATCTAAATAGTTCTCTGTGCTTCAGGCTGTATACGTCTATTGCTGGGTGTTACGTGGCTTTTACGCACCTTCATCCTTCGAGATTCAATTCTGGATTTGTAACAGAACTCAACTAGGGCCACCAGCATGGCCAGCCCCAGCCCACCAATCAGAATGTAGAAAACTCCAGCCACATTACTGAGGCTCAGAGCGCTGGTCTTATCCTGCAGAGCAGAGGCGGGAATCAAATACTTGCACTGCAGTCTTCCACACACACACACATGCATACACAAATACACACACGCAAACACAAATCTACAGCAAAGCACAAAATACAAATCTCTTTTTAAGCTCTCACAAAAATTCAACAAACACAACATAAATATGCTACATTTCAACTCTGTTAACAAACAAAAAGAACTAGAATTATATAATTATATAAATATAATTTTCATTCTGTCACAGTAAATAAAAATAGTCAGCAATAAAAAAAGGAGACATCTAATGAATGCACTACTAAAACTGCCTAAATCATGCAAATTCATGCGAGTTGCACGCTTGGGATAAATATTAATTTCTCCGGTAAAATTTTCAGTCTCTGTATAGAGGTTTAATATTTAACATAGCATTATAAATAAAAAAATTATTCCCTTAATATGTTTTAACAGTCTATATTTGATATTAAATTTAAGTCTTTATTGACTAGAACCAAGCATGTCTTTATTAAATGGGTCTTAAGATTTCTGGTCCAAAGGTCATATCAGAGACCCTTTGGAGTCTCTCGCTGTCTCTGGTGGAGGAGATGTCACTCCAGGGTTGTGGGAGTAGTGACATGCATCTGTCTGGCGGCCATATTGAGGTTTCATCCATTGGCATGCACATTGTCTTTGGACAGAGACAAGACAGCACTAAAGGACTCTTAAGGGGAAAAGCAATCCAGTTAGAGGTGGCATTTCATGGCAACGCTTTTCTCTCCAGGCTGTCATTTACTCATGTTAAGATAGATGAATGTCATAAGGCTTTATACTGTATGTTGCTGTTATTATAGGGTGGAGTTACTATGAAGGAAAACAGATAATATGAAGAACAAAGTTTAGGTATTAAATCATTTCTAGCATCTAATCAACACCTCAAGTTTTGGTTTTGTAATTGTTACTGCTAATCAAACAAGCATATTTTAAAAGTGTACGATGTTGATGGTTGCTAAGCAATGTAACAACTTTGTTCATTATTATTATATAATTTTACTGATGTGCAGTGCTGGTGTGTGTATGTATGATATTCTATGGCATCAATCAAGGCTTAAACAATGAGAATATATAGTTAAAATGAAGATTAAAAACTACATATATTGCATATAAATACACAATTTACTTGTCCTCACAGTTCTAATTTTCCAAGCCTCTTTTTAAAGACAATGTGGTTTTCATCACACAAAACCCATATTTACCAAAAAATAAAAAAAAATTCAAATATTTTGATGCAATTTTTTTTTAAATCAATATTGACTACAACCATTCAGAGTAAACAATCACTTGTTTGTTGGTTCAATCAAGCAAAGAACCAACGAGGCTCTATGGAGAGTGTAGAAAAAACCCACATTGCCTATTTCTATAAATATATCACAAGCATCGCGTCTATTTTGTAATGTGGGGAGTAATAAGGGCCAGACAGCAACATGATGACAGTGTGCAGCGTGTCGGTGGGAAATGGCAGATTGGAGACAGAGCGTTGGCTACGCTGTGTGTTTCAGAGAGAGAAGGTTAGGGCCCTTAGGAAAGCACTAAAGCTGGATCTCTAAAGTGAGGGGAAGGACCAAGGAGTGAACTAACCTTTCTTGCGGAGTCCTTGCTTCCACATTCCCCCTTATCGTACCACCATTTGTTTTTCAGTTTGTCTAAGACGGCTTGCTCATTGAGTTTCAACACCGCTAGGTTTACGGGGATTCTTCAACCAGGAAAATAACATAAATAACATTACCCATGTTATCTTATGTTATTCAGCATTTAAGCAAACAAACACCCATAATTATGTCTTGATGTGTTTTATATGTCTACAGGTAAATAGAAAACCAACAAAAACCAACAGAAAGCTAAAACAAAAGAACAAAAAACAACACAGTCACAGAGTTTGAATACTGTCAAAAGTGATATGCATTAATACTCCATCTAGCTTTGTGACCTTTCTCCCTACTGCAAGATGTGTATTACTATATCACTTTGGGTAACCGGCAATAGGTGAAAACACTCGGATTTGCATAAATTTGTCTATTATACTTAATTGATGATAAGGCTACAACTGACCGTCAATCATTTAGGTCTTAAATCTCATTGTAAGTATGCAAATAAACCTCACGTCTTAGAGCAGGAGGTACAGAGTTGGTTAGAGCAGAGAGCCGAGGTGTTTGTTAGCAGAGGTTGCCGGTTACCCCCCCAGGGTCGTGGTTACCCGCTGGAGAGCTCATTTTGGGGCTGACCTTGGAATCCCCTCCTCCGCTGCCACACTCTCCCTTGTCGTACCACCATTTGTTTTTCAATTTGTCCAACAGGCCCTGCTCGTTCAGTTTTAACACTGCCAGGTTTACTGGGTTTCTTGAAATGATAATAAAATAATCTGGGTCAGCATTGGTGATATGATACGGCGAGGCAGAGGCTGTGTCAAATAAAAGTGAGTCTATTAAATCGTAGAGGAAGGAAACAAAACAGAAGACTGAGCTGACTGTGAGCCTGGCTATGCTTGGCTTGTTGATGTGATATTAGTTGTCTTGTGTTGTGTTAAAGTGTTAGAAAAGAAAGAAGAAATGTACTGTGACCAAATTATGAGAGATTTTACAGAGTAAGACCCGGATTCTGGGTGAGAAAAGGGGGCGAATTAGCACTGCTCTGGATTTGGGCTCTTTGTCACAGAGTGGCCTTTGGCCTGCATAACAGGATTCCCAGATTAAGTCAATATTGCTTTAGATTAACTCTGGATAAACTATTGCTTTGTCATTACAGTTAAAGAACTCAGTACATTCCGTATTCTAGAAATGGCACTGCTGTCATCAAACCCAAAGCACACGTAATACGCCCCATCCTCGTCTGTGTGGTGGTGTCTTTCTCAGTAAAACCCCTGACTTCTTTCTGTAGCCCTCAAGACGAGGGAAGAAAGAGGCCAGCGTGCTTAYGGATGACAAAARCAAAGTCAAACTTTATCCATGAACAGTACTCTGAAATCTACAGGGTACACAAGACAACAGTGATGTCAGGACGACTAATGAGGGAAATAATTCAGCATCTCGGATGGATGAGAGGTAATTTTGAGGAAGAGCTGGTGAAAGTGCCAGACGTTTGATTTACGTTCATGAGCTATAAAGTTCTTTCCAGAGACTGCTCTGTTTCCTAGTGGAGAACACTTTTGTTGTTGTTTGTACATAACTATTGGCTTAATAAATCATACGTCGCTGTAGTCAACCAGAATGTTTTTATTTGTCTGTGTTTGCCTCCTCGTTGTTAAATTAATACAACAAACAGCTTTTTAGATGTAAAACCACAGAGGCACCTGCAGGATTTAATCTCTAGGTATCCATGGAAACACAGCCACACCCATTTACCTGCAGTATAGAGTGTTTTAAAGCTACAAGGCTCTTTTTGTCACTTGCAAAAAATAACAGGTTTTGTTTTTTTAAGGTTCAGGTTAAGTATACATAAACTTGGTCTAAATAAGCAGTATGATGCTTGCAGTCTAAATTATAACTGTGAATAATTGTGAATTTAAAAGTTTGAGAGAGTGAATGAGTCAATGTGGTGAGATGCAGAGAAGAATGAAACATGAAAATGAAACATGGCAATAACATATTAAAAGAATTAGTTCACCCAAAAATGTAAATATGATTATCATTTACACACTCTCATGTCATTTTCATTGCCTTGTGGACCACAAAAGGTGCATTTTTAAAGAATGTCCTTTATGCCTTTTATAACTCATTTATATATGAGTGGGGACTGGGTCTGTCAAGCACCAAAATGACAAAAAGTAATGTAACTCATAAATGTAGTCCATACAACTCATAAACTACAAGTCTTAGGTCATTAATCTTTAAAATCCACAGTATCTCTCAAATAAATATGCCGTCAAAGACATTAAATTATTTTTGAAGTCCACATGTCTTTTACAGTCTATTTTAGTACTTTGGTGTAGCAGATCACGAGTGAACAAAATAATCTTTTACTTGCACAAAGCTGTTGTTTGGCTTTAAAAGACTTGAAATTGTGCATGAGTAATTTGGCCTATTTTAACATGTTTATGGACATTTCAGAACATCTTAGATCCAGTCCCCATTAACTTTCATTATATGGGAAAGATGTTTTCTTCAAAAAATCACTTTTAGTGTTCCATGTAAGAAAGAATATAATATGGGTTTGGAACAACATGAGCATGAGTAAATAATGATAGAACTTTCATTTTTAGGTGAACTAGCCTTTAACAATAAAATGGATGTCTTGAAAACATGAGACGTAACAAGCAGAAATTGCTGTGATGATGGTGGACGGTACAGAACAGACACACAGACAGTTTCCACATATAATCAACACATATAAAGAGAGGTTACAGAGGAGATCTATCTGTACAAAGTGTGAAAAACTCAGATTTCATACTGAACTCTCTGGCAAAGATAAACAACAAAGTCTAGATGTATTTTATTGAAATGATTCACTTAATGATTTTTATTAAATGTAAAAAAATGAATGCAATTAAGAAATATGTTTTTATATATGTTAATATAATTACATCTCTCACATATCTCCCCAGTGTAAACTCTCAGGCTTTTTAATGTATCACTATTATTGTCAAAAATGTATATGTTTGTTTGGAGTACCAGGAGCCTCAGGTTTACCTCAGAGCAGATCCTTTGGGTGTAGCTACTCCATAGCCCTTTGAGTCCAGGTTTCCTCCCACCTTCATTGTGTCACATGGTTTGCGTTGCTCAATGTACTCATTCATAGTGGACTCCAACAGATAAGCGTACTTCCCTTTGGACTTTCTCACCCGCACGACACCTTCATCTGTTGTCTTCACAAATACAGAAGGCTCAGCAGACTTCATGTAAGACCACATCTTCTCGAATACCGCAATCTTTGATCTCTGGAGATGAAAATAATAGTCAGATTCATGTCAAAATTCCTTGTGAAACAAGCCGCTTCAGTGTGTCAGTTAAGGATATTCAGAACAATTCATATTTGAATTTAAATTTAAATATTTGAACTTTGCCATTTTTTTCTCTGAATTCTAAATAAATCCTTCATACCCTGAAGAACTCTTTGGTGGACCCTCCATCCAAAGTCCCATAGGCAATCTCTGTCTGCTTTGCCAGATCTTCTGCACTCTCGATGGGTGACACCATCCTCTCCACAGTGAGGAAGGCAGCCAGGTTGGCTGTGTAGGAGGAGATGATGATCAGGGTGAAGAACCACCAGACACCTCCAACAATGCGACCAGAGAGAGATCTGAAAGAAGTATAGCATTAAACCAGGTGGGTAATAGCCCTAAAAACTTCAGTCAGACTATAATTGTCCCTAATAAATTGGCACATTTTTAACATGATTTCCCTTCTAGCACTCATGGAAGTTACATTTATTGCTAATGCATTTATCTAACATTGACATTAAAATTTCAGAATAGTTTAATTTTGTTTGGTGTGAAGCTTAAGAATAAGCCGTATAGAAAATACATTAAAAAATGCATAAAACACTGCAATAACCTCAACATTAAAAGCTATTTTAATTATGTGCTCAGCTTGCTCTTATAGATTTAGCCAGGCGATGCAAAAGTCAGCATTTGTATGCAGAGCAAACTAAACATATATTTAAAAAAACAAGCCTCCCTAAAACTGCATGCGAGACAAAGATTATTCACCCAAAAACCTGAGTTATAAGTTTATAAAACTTTCCTATATAACCCCTGAAGGTTCTGCAAGTTCTTTCAAATGAGATGTGAGCAGATTTGATCTTCAACTTATCTCTGTGTACATCTCAGTGTCCTCAAACACTGAAAACCTTTTTATTCATTCACTGATCCCTTTGAGTTCAATGAAACTCTTAAATTTAATCAAAGATCCTGTTCTGCCGAGCTTGCACTAAAGTTCCTGCGTGTTCTAGTTTCCAATAAATGCTGCAGCACTCCACCCTCTTTCACTTCCAAGGGAAATATATTCTACTCATAGCTTCCAGGGCTATCGGAAATATGAATGGGTCCCGTAAACCACTCTGCATTCTAATGGGCAAACAAATGTCTTGCATTCAAGACTGGAAGTTGTTGAAACATAAAGTATGATAGATATTGATCGGGAACAGAAACTACAATTCATATTTATTAATACAAGCCTACTTAGTATTATATAGTACTGTAAAATAATGTAACAAGATCATATGCGCTGGTTAGCCATGAAAACATAAAGACGAAGGATAGGTGTTCAGCACAAAACCAAACCAAAATTATTCTCATTTTTTATAATATTTTTATTTATTATTTTTGATAGATATTTTTCTATACAATCTACAACTGCAATAACTGCACTCAACTATGCTGCACTACTGTAATGCAGAAACGCCCTAACAAGTTCGGCAACAAATTCCTAGTACGCTCAGGTGTACTTGGCTAACAAACCTCTCTCTCTCTCTCTCTCTTTCTCTCTCTATTGGGTAGGCACGGCCAATTCTCATAGCCATAGCCAAAATGAAATTTTGCCAAGTATCACAGTCACCATCATCCTCCGGTTTCCAAATGCGGAGAGCATGGCAATTAGATAAGAACAGATACTGCCTATTCATCACCCTGAATTTCCCCACACAATGCAACTAATACTGCAAGAGAAATAAAACAGGATGGAGGCAATGCAGCAACCCATTACAAACAAAAATGATAACGCCAGCCCAAAGAAGCGCAAAAACAATCAACTCTCTACCTTTAGTGTTTACAACAGCAGGATCTGTTTGTTTCAAATCCTTTGTGCTAAAACTGTCTCTCTCCTCCTGTTCCTGCTTATCTGCCTTTGTCTCTCTTACTCTTCCTGTCTCCCTTTTGTATTTTTCTGACTCAGCTGTTAGGAGTGAGATATGAAGTTGACTTCCATTCCGTCTGTCAAGCAGAGGGTTTGGGATGCGAGTCCACCTTTGTAAACACCAATGTCGGCAAAAATCAATGTGGTATATCAATGTTTTACCACTGTTTGCTAACAGATTTATCTCGATAAAATGATTCTTATTTCTGGGTTAGGTGGTGCCTTAACTTCAAATAACTTTTTGGATGCTTCTATTGGACTGAAGTTACAGGCACAACACAAAATGGATAAACCAGTACAGTACTCCAATCATTATTAAAAAAATAAAAACCCCGCCAATGCCGAATCAAGACTCAAATGTCAAGTGAGGAACATGGTCAAACATACAGTTTAGTCCATATTCAAAATTTAAAAAAACATCTGCGATTGGCCAATCAGAATCAAGCATTTAAGAGCATTCTAAAGGTTCTGTGAAGAACTGCAGACAGCTTTTGTGCTTTTCTGACATTTAAAAAAATAACAACAAGATATTTTCCCTGCTGCTCTGTATTTGAGAGGTCAAGCAAAATCCGGAAACTATTAGAAAACGCGTACTGTAAATGTTTTAATACATATAACTTGCACATTTGCAGGATGCCTGGCAGTGCCAATCCTCTAATAAATGCTCAAAATGAACTATCAAACTAATCCCCAGAATATGGGTCACTCCTACACTCAAAGCAAAAGACTCTCACAATGGCCATACACTCTTTCAAACTAAATAGCATCTCCATGGAGACACAACTCTTCACGACAAAGCTAAACTAAAAATAAAAAAATCCCCTTGTTTTTTCTGTAGTGCTGCAAAATGTCCGTTCTGTTTTAGCCAATCAGATGAGGGCTGCTGGAAACATTGTGACACGCGGATCATCTTTTCATACTCTGGTGTCACAGTTCCATTAAACAGTGCGGAACATTTCCAGACACTGGAGATGGCAAGGTCACCTCCACAGTGGGAAAGGCCCGATGGAGACCTCCCTCGAGGCTTTTCTGCATGCGTGTTTGTATTGTGAAATTACGCTGATGTGAGTTGACCTCAATGTGTGACCTAAGTGTAATGTGTGTGTGACCTGCTAGTGTCATTGCGTATGGAAGTGTTTGTAAACGGGAAAGTATTTTTATACAGGGAAACGGGAATCTGGTTAAAGCTAAAGTGACAGTCTGAAGCTCGAGGGAGGAAGGGGGCACCACGGCGCCTGGGTTGAACTGTCATCCTCGCTGTAATCCGGATGTTCTGACCCCCAACACACACCAGACATACACACACAGACACACTCCACAAATTAGGCTCCAAAGGCACAAAACATGTTACTCAGGGTTACTGTTCTCTCTCTCTCTCTCTCACACACACACACACACACACACACAGAATAAATCCTAAAGTGCTTTCTGATTATTCTTCAGCAGGTGTGAACAGGCAGATCACTGGCCTCCAGGCCAATTTAAGTCATTATAAAATTCAGCTGGCCTTTTCCTATGGCTTTCCTAAAAGTCACATTCATACCAACCCAGTTTTAGGTTGTAAAAACATTTCTATAACATTTCTATTAAGTAACACAAACGTTAAAAACGTCCAGTTTTTAGATGTTTATTGGATGTATAAACGTTATTGCTTGGTTATAAAAACATTATTGACACAGAGAACGCAAATCAAATCAATTAAATATTCACCTAAATACTTCAACAATAAAGACACGTTTAAGTAAAATCAAGCAAAATCTCTAAAGACTGCTAACATAAACACAATATGTTTAGCTGCAGCAGCACTGTATGTTGTGCAGCGGTATATGTGCTATACATTGTAATGCTGGTGGACTTGAAAGCGGTAGCAAATGTTATAAATTGTAAACCATTTCTAATTCTGGGTGATCCAGTAAAACAGGAACAGCCATATGTAGAGTTATTAATTTAAATAACATCACAGCCATGTCAGACCGCTGTGGTTCAGTAATTCTCTGCTCACATTTTGTGACTAGCTTGGGGCAAGCTAATCATCTGTGCCATCTCCTCATGACTTCAGATTACTGCAACGCTCAAACCAAGATAATTGCTTTGATTGCCTGTGCGCTTACAGTAGCTTCTCTCTTTGCTATCTGTCTTGGGGGACATTAAAGAGGCTTTGTTTTTGCCACCTTCATAAGAAATAATGAATTAATGAAATCCATTCATAAGCGCCTCATCAGAAACTAATCAGAGAAATGGGGGGGGGCTAGCTGAGGTAACACAGAGAGAGAGTTTTGTACGACGCAATGGCACAGATGAGATATGCTGAATATCAATGTGAGCGATGAGTGGCAGCGTTGACATTTGTCGAGGACAAACAAGTTTCCTGTTAAAGATAAATACTGTAAGCAGCCTGTGTGGCCCACACAGTCCTCATTACCAAAGCACTTATGCCAAATAAGCAATTTTTTTAATAGCCGTCTCCGAGATGTTTGACAAATAACCTCACAGTTCTAAAACCATAAGGAACAATCGTCCTCATGTATAAGAGTGTTAAGAAATTCAAAGTATTACAAATACAAATTTCCATCCAAGAATTGCCCACCCTGGACAACAATACATGAGAGCTCCCCTGCTGAAAAGATCAGCATTATTGGTCACCAGCATATGTTGTGTTTTGGATACACTGATGAGAACGAGTGTGTAATGATTTCACTGTGGCCTCGTGTCAGCCCAGATCTTCAGCACACCTTCTTTAGCTCATAGAGAGACATGCTTCGAGTTTTCCACAGAAGTCCTCGACTGGAGAAACGCATGTCAGGCTGAGTGCACTGGTGGAGACAATCACATCTGTCATGGAAAGCTCTCTGGCAGTGTAATCTAATTTGAGCATGTTGCTTCTTTCCCTCAAGCCAGGGATATACATGTCCAACCAAAATGTCAAACACTAGCTAAGAAGCCAGTACACCCAGAGGCTCAGGGCCAATGTGCACATAATGAGGGTAGAAGACCCTATCAGGGGTGTCAGCGCTAGCCTAACCCATGGTTATGCTTCCCTCATGACTAATGGTAATGAAAGAATTGTGAACAAGTGTCAGTTCAGTCAAAGAAGCATCAAATAAGGTGCTTGGTGTAGAAAGGTCAGGGAATGTTGAGCCATAAGACTCTACAGACGATGTGGTACAAGCCGCGAAGAATTTGACACTTCTGCAAATAAAAGGCCTTGAGAGACATCTGTGAGAAACTGAGACATTTTTTATTTGTTATTCAAGCTCTGTGATAATTAACTTTATTCAGTTTTTCTTCATATTGCTCATGTCACGACAGCTGCTGTGGCCACCTACAGAGTCTAAGCTGCCAGTGTTTGCCACCTTCAAGCTTTAACAACAAACATTCAGTGTCTTGATCATCTTAAAGTCCTCCAAGACCCAAACAGATTGTCAATATTCCTCAAACATACTGTAGGCTTGATCCTTGGACATAGATCTACTACAAGTTGATTGATCCTATACAGAAGTTTTTAAAGACCCTTGTTCTTTCAAATGCTCTATTATTACCCTGTTGAAAAGACCGGTTTAAGGACCCGTGTGATTTTTCCAAAGCAATTTACATTGCATTTAAAGGTTACATTTTACCACATCATGCATTCCCTGGAAACCTAATCTGTGATCTTGGCGTTACGAGCGTCAAGTTCTGCTGTTTGAGCTACAGGAGTTTCATTTTAAAACAGTATCTTCCTGCTCCTAGCATCTCAGTGTAGTCTGAGGCATCATATTTCAGACATTAGGTGGATTTAACATGTAGTTCAGGGACGACGTAATGTGGAGCATAAATTAAATGTTTCATTTTCTATTTTACAGATATTGTTTGTGAAAGCGTAGTGTATGATGATTCATTACAAGGCACAAAGAAGATAAGTAAATGCAGTGGAAGCATAAAGTAAATGCATGATAATGATAAAAATTGCTCTTTTCAATTGCCACCTACCTTGGTGAGATATCACATCCTTGCTGCATGAAGGCTCCCAGGGAAAACCACAGACTGTTGAAGATCCCAAACTCATTAGTGTGCTCCGGTTGTTTCTCCTGCTTCTCGTCTCGCTGATTCGCACTATGGTTCTGACCATGTTGGTTCGGTGACTGGTTGGGTCCCGGTGATGGGGGTTGGTTTTGATTCTGGCCTTGCTGTTCTGTCCCGTCTTCGTCATCATCTGCGTGCCACTCGTAGGGGCTGAAGCGGCTCACCAGGAACAGCACTACACTCACACCGATGTAGGCGAACACAATGCACATCCAGATCTCATAGGCCAGCGGGTCCAGGAACGAGAAGACACCTGGTTTGGATTTGGTGGGCTTTTTGATCATGATGGATATGCCTAAGCTCATGAAGGGCTTGGAGAAGTCGATGACCTCCTCCCTGACCAAAGTGATGGTGAGAGGAGCAACGGCCACGTCTGCTTTCTACAAGACAACGAGATTATATCAATGACCAAAAACAGTGTAAGTGTAACTGCTAGTATACTTTTGGTCATGTACAAGTTAACAAAAAACATAGACCAACAAGAATAATAAAAATCACATTCTCTGAAGGTAACAAATTGACTTTAAACATACAAAATAGGTTTAAGCTTACAGAATGCACCAGAATTGTAAGCCAAATGCAATAAAAGTATGCATTTTAGAAGCAGATGGACATATAAATAACTTCACGCATGATGAATCACTATAGAGTCAGTTCTTCTCGACGCTGCACCCTCAAGAGAAACCCTCAGACAGTATTGCTCTCTATCCTTCATAATAATAGCACATTTTCTTCAAGGAGGGGAAAAGTCTAACAAACACTGTTTGACAACACTGAGACAGACTGCAGCTGACACTGCTTAGCTCCAAAGCCACTAATGCTGAAGCCTCAGGGTAAAAGTGCTTTGAATAGGAAATTGAGTGTCTTCAAAAGCCATCCTCAGTTTCACCTTAGTTTATCTCTTGTGAAAGTGTTTGTTCGTTAGCTGAGCGACAGCGTTCTTTGTTTTGTTGGAAAACTGACAGGAAGACACTGACAAATACACACTGTTCGGACATGCTCTGGCAGCGGGGAAAATCTTCTTGATAGGTTATAACTTTTGTCCAACCTGAGGCGTCAAGGTTTGGACATGATGTACTGTTCTTACTCCTGTGGCACACTTTGCTAGCACATAGCTACTTACTTTCGAAAAAGGTTTGTGTCACTGAGAAAATGCAGCCTTAAGGTATATTGCCTGTACACTATAGTATATATGAACTGAATTCGCCAGACTCTGTGAAAGCATAATCATTTAATAACAGGGAAAAATACCCTCATCTGCCTTATAAAAATACCTCGCCAGACAGAACATTCATAACATTCAAGAGTAATATAACAGCTACCTACCCCATAAACTAGTTCTCCAACCATTCCATTCCACATCTTTGTCTCTGCGTCTTTAGCTCCATACTTTCCATCCCCCACGAGCTCCAGCCTATAGGAATAGCCTACATGTTTGGCGATCTCTGCAGCCAGCTCCACACAGTAACCTTCATACTTGTCATTCCCTTGAAACTGCTCATGGTTCTTCTTCAGCATCACATATGGAGATTCCTAAGGGTGAGGAATACAGTGTCATTTAGTGTAGGCTCTCTTTGACTGACTTGAGAGCAGCTTTGCCTCGTTTTCAGTTGTGATAGTCGTGTGGTTCAGATTACTTGTTTGGGTACTGCATGATTCATTGTGCTTGTTATGAAGAGGCCTGAAAGAAAATCTTGCATCAGCTACATCAAATGCCATCCAGCGTTTCTCACTTCATAAATTATAAAAGTATTACATTAAGCGCCGTAGAGAATGCACAGAAAATATAAACAATATATATGAAATATGTGTATGAGGAGATGCACCTGTAGGGTATGTTGATGTGCGTACACAAGTGTGCTCACATCAGAATATATACGGTACCATTAGAAACACAGGGATCGTATTACAGTGCTGTAGTCTGCTACAAAGACAAATCAATATCACAGCTGTCTAACCATCACAGTCAAAGAAGAATCCTTAGGGGATGGAGGGTATATTCTGTTCTAAGTTTCACTGAAATAAGATTAATAACCACTCAGAACTCTGAGTGAGACCACAAACTGTGCTCGTAATGAGCAGAACAGTGAAGCCAGCAGGGTTCA
>JAZGTI010005247.1:0-17464 GCA_036877585.1 Botia kubotai | reverse complement strand
ACACATAAACACAATTTCAGAAGGGAAGGATTTCTTTGAAACGTAGTAATTAAAACGTAATAATAAAAAAATCAGTGTGTGACACTGAATTTTACTGAATAAAAAAACCCACAAGCCAATAAAATAACCACGTTTATTAAAAAGTAACAATAAAATTGGACAGAAAATATATGAAAATATTAAACCTCAATATATTATTTTTATTCAGTTCTATGAAACAGAATCAGATATAACTTTTTTTGACTAATTATCGAAACAATGTATAGTCCTACAAATCTATTATTTTATCAGAGCATGTGAGCAGAGCATTTTGTCAGGAGAGGGTAGCCTCATTATACCAGCGTTTTCAGTCGTTTATCTCTTTCGAATCTCTACAAAAATCAGCTGACTGTACACTAGCCTTGCCGGGCCCCCCTTATCATAACTCCACCCCCCAGTTTGGGAACCACTGGAATACATATTTAACAAAGTCAATTAAAATAGACCTGACTTAAACAAAAAGTCTCTTTGAGAAATTTTGCATTATGTGCAAAGATATTTTACACATTATGGGATGGACTTCACCAGGTTTTCAAATGTAATACAATACTGACATCTCCAGGAGGTGTTTATTCTACCAATGTGTGCGCTGCAGAGTTGGCCTGCACCTAAAATGTTACTAGTTACTACAAAATTTATTAGTGTGTTTGAGTGTGTTTTGCTGAAAATACCTATATATTGTGCCTATGCTTTGTGCGCTGTCAAAAATGTTTTGACAAGTGATCAAGTAATTAGGATGATACCCTACCAAATAAATGGTAGGCTATCATCCACTGCTAGGAATACTTTTCCTAAATACCTACTAACATTTAACTGTCACAATAAAGGGGTGAAAAATTGAGTTCTTCAAGACATGCTGTAGGTGAGTAGTTGTTAGAGGGAATGGAGTGCTCCATTTGTCTCCATTCATATTTGTCATAGTATATAAATGGACAGATGACACATCAAGTGTGTTGACAAAAGGTCACTGCTCGAAAAGATTATCGATCAATAACATGGTCAAAAGTTACCCTGCTGAAGAAATAGCTAAAACAGCCTGATTGGCTGGTCCAAGCTAGTTTAAGACGTAAATAACTGATTTAAGATGGGCCTCCCAGCCTGGCAAAGCTGGTCAAGCTGGTTTTAGCTGGTATATAAGCTGGTCTTCCAGCCTGACCAGGTAAAATCAGCTTCACCAGCCAAGAAACCCCTTTAAAACCAGCCTGCTGCTAGATGGATTAAAAATTTAATCCGTTTACAAATTTTCCTCTATATTTTGGGCCCAAGCACTGAAAGTGTGAAGGATCATATTGTTTCTTGTCTGATTATTAGGGCAATATATGTATTTGATATATCATGGCAGAAAAAAGAAACAGGGAGTGTCCCATATCATCTGCTTGCAGTGAGTGATTTCGATCTTGAGCTGTATCTTTGGTCCTTGGGACTGATGACATAGATGTGTCTATTGTAAATGTATTGTGAGTCACAGTCATAGCGCCACCAGCTGGCAGCAGGAATTGTGTCACTTGGAAATGTACTAGCCTAATGATTTTTAAATATATAACATACATTTAACACTAAATGCTTTTGTTACTGTATTATTGTAGATGTTGTTGAACCAAATGGAAATTTGCATGAACTTGAGACCTTTATGTAGCCTAATTTATTGTACAGTTTAAATTAACGCAATAAACAGTATTAACCTTAAGGAAACGTTAGGGGTATCCATAGTGTAAGATAAATGGAGTTAATCTATGTCTTCATCTATGTCTAACTTAGAAACTGTATAAATATTGACTTAAACTATAAAACGTAATTACATTGGACTACGAAAAGCAGATGTAATTTCAGAGGTCAATAACTGAACTATACCTGCGGTCACTTTAGACAGTGGTTCAGGTGAGGACGGCGTAACGCACCAGCAGGTGGAGCTGCGTCATTCAGTGTAAGAGCTCCGCTGCTGATCTTCAGCCAAAGCGATCAGATTGAGCCGCAGAGGGGTTTGACCAGGTTGACAGGCAAAGATTATCAGTAACCGAAAGCGCTTGAATTCAGTGGTCACGGTGCTTTCCTGGGGACCCATGTTATGAGAACAGGAGCAGATTGCGTTTTGCTAAGACTACTCTTGACACCAAGAACAGAAGTGTAAAATACGTATCGAAAAGTCAGAGCACAGTTTATGGTGGTGGCTTGATCAGCAGAGTTTCAGGGCACGGGAACTGAAGCAGGATGTACTATGAAGATGGCGCAAACTCTCTCAGACCACGATATGGATGTAAGTAGTGCCGCTTAATTTCTTGCAAAAGTTTTTGCCTAAGCACAACAATGAACAAATATGAATGACTACCATTTAAACGAACTACCGTGCCAGAATAGCGGCAACCTGACCATAAACACATGATGTGATCTCATGATATGTGTTTTTCTATACAGAACAGATACAATGTCATTTAGTAGCTTATTGGTCGACCGTTAATGCTTTTAAATAGCTGAGCAAATAAAGGCAATGCTTTTGGATCTGTCACAGGTACTTTGCATCAACAGTCATTGTCTTTTGAGACTTACAAATATTTTTATTTATCTCCCTCTTTACTGAACTGGATCAGGGATCTTTTTCAGATTTATCCTTGTTATCCCAAAAGTTGGTTGTGGGTCCTTGGCATAAGATCGTATTGTGTAGCCTGCTCAAGTGAAGCTCCATGAGTTTTCTCCTGTTAAACATTACCTTTTTGCCCTTTGTAAAAGCACCTGACAGTTGGTACAGTTAAAATATTTGAAGAATACTATTTGAGGAGTTTATATTTACAGATTTAATTGTAGACACATTGTTGCTGGTTAGATATTATGAAATGTCTTAAAGAAACGTAGCAATGACAAACCTTTAAGATGCACGTGTTGCATAACACACATGAGTTTTCAGGAACCACTAGTTTGTTGTGTATCAAAGACTAGCTAGTTTGAAATGAACTCAAAATACACCACCATATCATTAAATAGAGACTGATATACAAACTTTTGTTTGTAGTTTATATAACTCGCAAACACTGGCATAGGCACTGCATTCCAGCGAAACAAGTGACTTGGTTGTATAACCAGTATAGTATCTAGATATTTGTATGTAATGTTTTGTAATAATTTGTCCTATTTTTATGTGTTGCTTTTTAATATTTACAAAAGCAGGTTCTACATTCAGTAAGTCAGACGTAATTGTGCGGCTCCATCTATAAATCTGACACGTTGTGCATTACAGTGCGATTGAGACCTCCGACACATTATTCAAAACAGAATTAACTGACAGAGTACGAGTACAGGAAATGACATCGTAGTTGAAATTGAAAGAGTTGTAGAACTGTACTGCACCTTATTATCATGTGATGTAGTTAGGCCTCAAATTGATATGAAAAATGACTGCAGTTTCCCTCAATCATTTAAAATATTTATTGTACTTTTGTCAAAATGTAGCAGTATTTATATTGTATTTATATATGCACCGCTAGACTGAAAAACACTGTTGTTGCCATGTTTTCAAAATATTGAGGTTATTGTCTGTGGGACATGTAAAAGTGATAAGGCTGACCTATGTAATGAAGCCCCACAGAGATTAACTGGCAAGCCTGAGCCTGTGTTTCATGGTGAGAAATTTGCAGTGCTGGTTGTAATTACAGAAATAAATCTCATTTACTCAAACAAGCAAACTAGCATGGGATCATGTGTCAGCAAGATTAATTATTACTAGATGAGTGAGGATTGTGAACTACACAGTTGGTGGTTGGACACAGTCTTGTGCTGTGTCTGATCTGATGTGAAAATGTCTGAACATTGTCATTGCGTGTCACAACATTACAGGTTCTTATACAGGTGCCTTTTATTCTCTTATATTATATCTAATAATCAGTTCTAATCAATAATATTTTAGAGGTTTCTTTTTAATTTCATCAGCATTTTTATTATTGTTGTTTGTTACTTAGATAACAAGATATGGATAGATATGGATGTGTCTCATTAAGACATCAATTACTAATAATTGGTGTTTAAAGCAATCTTTTTCAAGCTTTAAAGATGTATGGAAGTACTTTATGGAAGACTAAGGCTATATGTCACATTAGCTGTAACTACTGCAGCTATAGCTGTTCTAGTTGCCACATTTTTAAGATATTGTATGTGACCGTAGAAAACGGACTTTAAAAAACAAACCTACCCAAAAAATATTCAAGTTGTGACGAGTAGCTCTGATTTGCCAGTCAAAGACGCTTGTATAATCTTATCTTGTTTCGTACACCTACTGCATTTTCTACTGCAGCCTATCTAAGAATCAATTCTGCTATGGTAAATACTGACAGAAAATTATTACTTCGGAAAATTGTATGCTTATTTCATGGTAAAGTAATGGTGAGATGTTTTGAGTCAGTGTAGTTGACAGTTGTAGTTATTTTACCCTCAAGTGTCACATTGACTTGTAAGACATAAACTTATAGGTTATGTAAAGGTTATATTAGGTTATGTTAAACCAAAGTGCTACCTCACATTGTTACTTCCAATTATGGTGATTGGAAATTGTGATCTATTAAACCATGCCCTACAATTTTATCATTTTTGTTTATGTAGTTTCTGTAGTATTCGTTTATTTTATGAACCTGGTCTTATGTTCAGTAGTTAAAGAAAACAACTGCTCCTGAATTCAAAAATTCTGATTACGTTGCTGACATTGTCAATACACATTTTCTCGGTGTGCAAAGCTTCAGTAACCTGCATTTTTAGCACTGAAAGTTCAGAATGAAATCCACATTTGAAATCCAGTCCTGATTTTACCCAGGATTGGACAGTACTGTCAGACATATCACGTGAGTAGTGAGAAAGTGTTATGTACAGTATGGATGTATAAGTGAAAACAAACCGTTCTACTTAGTTTTGCTTTTTATTTTTATTGTATTTGATTGATTTACTAATTGTTTATCATAAACCTATCATAAAAAGTAAATGCCATTAAAAAGCTTTGTTTAACTTCCAACAACTGTACCTTATTTAATTATTTATTAAGGTTTATATCAAGCTTTGTTCTTTAGTGTGCAGACTGCACCATCCACAAAATTCTTTATTCTTTGATAAGGAATGTTGCTGTCAGTTTAATTTAAAAAGTACACTAAATAATAAAGAGACTGGGTTAGATTTAGCAGTGTCATGAAGATGGAGGCAGGTAGTAGCAGCTCAGTATTTGGTAGCAGTTTTTATAAGCACTGAAACAGTAGTAAGGGTGTTGTCCCCAGATGCTTGCATGTTCTGCTGACAGCATTAAAAGAGATGCTGATTATTTTTAATATAGTGTCTTACACTGCACATATGTACAAACACACACACACATACTGTTTTGACTGGTAGAACTGGTGGGGTTTAGGTGTGGTGTGTCTGATTCACGTTTTCCTTCATCTCTTATTGCTTTAACACTTTTTCCAGTTAATGCTGCTGTAAGCCAATTCTAGCATGACACAGCAGCTGTGTGAAACACACAAAGTCTATAGACACAAATAATCAATAGAAATAACAACCTTAATACACACCATCAACGTGATGTTTTGGGTGATTGACATTAAATTAAACTGTCACTCAAGTGACAAATAGAAAAATGTATCTAGTTTACAGAACGAATAAAAAAAGCTAAAATGATGGTAGAGTCAAATTACCTCCTCATCTCTGAGAGCTCTATTCATACAAAAACATCATTATCTTGTCACTAAAATGTTTACATTTTTAAATTAAGTTTGATTTGCCTATTCAGGTCATTTGCACACATGAAAGTACATAACTTATATCGCACTCATATTTATAATACTTTTATAATACTGCATGTACTAAAAGTAATTACATTTTTGTGACCACATATAAATGTGCTTCCATAAATAATTGCAAAATTGAAGGAAACATACAGTTGGGTCCAAAAATATGAGACCACAGTTTGAACAAAAATACCATTAAAATTATTTTGTACCTTTTGCCATACTTTTGTCAACTAGACACCCTTGTGGTTTCTTTGTTGGCGGTGGTACAGTTAACTGATTAACCTGTGAGGGAAAATTTCATGCTCAGCATTCTGAGGTGTTTTTTTTTCCAGTAAGCAAAAACTGTTCTGTCTGTTGGATGATATGTGTTCCCCATCTATTATTTTTCTTTCTTTTTCCCTACAGCCATTGTGGATGATGAGAGGCTTTCTGCAGAAGAAATGGATGAGAGGAGGAGACAGAACCTTGCTTATGAATACCTTTGTCACCTGGAAGAAGCCAAACAGTGAGTAATAGTTGGACAAACTGTGTCTTATTAGCTTACTTATACTACAGACAAATATCTGTAGCATAAGTAAGTTATTTAAAGTTATTTTTATTATTTGAAGGGATCATTTTTTGGCCTGTGGCTGTGTTCATAATGTGATATCTTATCTGTATGGTGTGATACTGTAGCTAAATTGAGATCAGTCAATATTATTTTAGGGAAAAAAGCACAAATGGTGTGTTAGGTCTTTATTTCTTAAAAAACGCAGACTGGAAAAATACTGGAAAATTTACTGACATTATTTTGTCCTGCATGGTGCTGATTGTTTGCAGCTGTTTTAGTATTTGGTAAAAATACAGCGTTGTACTTTTATGACAAATATGACAACATAAATAGGTTTATAACATTTTAAAAGTTAGGAAAAAATATTTTGTCATAAGGGGTGGGGAGAGGAGTGTTGGGGACATGCCCTCCTTAATAATGGTTGCTACACATCCTGTCTATAATAATCCTTTATTTTATGTTTTGCATATGATTGTATTTTTGGTGTAACAGGTGTGTAACTGCTAAGACTTTACAGCTGTAAGCAGTGGTTGTGGGAGAAATCCAAAGAAATAGGGAGATTTTCTTAAAATACACTTTTAATAACCAAAACTCAGGAGACCAGAAGAACACAAAACACCATAACAAAACAAGGACTGACAATGAACAGTGGAGTAAAACCATGGAGTATATATACACAGAGTAACCAAACAGGTGAAAACAATCAGTAACTAGGGCAACAGATAAGGAGCTAAGGATAAATTAATTAAGAAGATAATTCCTTAATTAACAAGAGGGAACAAAACAAACCAAAAACACAGGAAAACTTGAACCTAAATGTGACAACAGCATACATGATTATGAAATTATTGTCATGCAGCAGTATTGAACTGAACTTAAAGTCTGGGCTCCCCAGGGGTCATTATGTATCAAGATTCAAGAGCATGTTTACCAAGAGTGTGCATCAGCTTTGACAGTCTTTAGTTATTAGGCTTTTTAAATGTACAAGGAAACTAGACCTTTTGTAATAAATAGTGATCTCCCATAATGCAACATTTAGGAAAATACAGTAACTTCTTTTACTGTAAATGTAAATGTAAAAATTTCATTCTCAAGTTATAAACTTGGCATATTGTCATGATTAGTACATTTGCAGTTGTCATGGATGGGATTCATTTTGCCATCAGGACACAGAGAGCAGTTAAATGCATTAGCGGTCATTTGGGAACTTGACCCATATATGATGAAAGCAGAAAAGAATGTAAGGGAGTATTACAGCATGCATTGTTTTGAGGTGAGATTCAGAGGCATTCAGAGTTTTTATCTTTTACACACAACATTGTAAAATCTGCTCAGATTGTTTGATGACAAGATGACAAAATTGTACAACAGTTACATTTTCACATCAAGTAAAACATCTGTTGTTTTTCACCTTGGATTGGCTGGCAGAATAGTCATGGCCATGATGTTGTTGCAAAGCCTCTTTTCCTGGAATCCTGTCATGTCGGATCAGGATTATGATGCTGGCTGCTAATTTGTCTGTTAATAAAGGAGTACCTGACATCACTTTGTTCCACTTAGACATCAAGAGTCACCAGTTTTGATAGTGTCACAGCATTTACAGTCTTTAGGGAAATCAAGCTAGATACTTAGTTTACTAAGAACATTGGTGGGATAGGAAAATATTTTAGCATTGTAAAACTTTGAAACTTTGACTTTGAAATCTGCAATGTAAACAGAAGTGTTTTTATCCAGATGTCTCAATTAAATGCAAAAGACCCTTTTTTATAATTTTGGTCAAAACCCAATTACTGAGCAAGTACATAACAGATCAAAATGTTTTCAAAACTGTCACCATAGTCCTTACCTAACCCTGATTTGCATCAGTATGTTTATAATAATGATTTATAATTTCAACCGTTGGATCAGGTTTGGCAGAAAATGTTAGTTTGTAGTTAGTAACCTCTAATTTTATGTTTCAAACAAAGTAGGTGATAGAGGCAGATGCTTCAGATTGCAAATTTAGACTGCAATTAAATACCCATTTTATGCAACAAACCTCAAACTAACTGAGGATTGCGTAGTTATCAATTGCACTGTTTCATACAGTTATATGTTGTTTAGCATTGCTTCTACATAATTGCACATTAATTATATCTGTAATCGACTGTTGGTGTCAGCTGACAAACATACGTCCTTACACATGCATAGACCCATACACCCCTCCCCCCCTATTCAGTACGGTGACTGGAAGACTTTGTACCCACTGACTTAAGCAAACAGTGCTGTGTTTTGTTTTAGATAGAGGGGATTCAGTTTTTAAACTTTTTCCATCTCTAATTTTGTCGTTGTGTGTTGTTCTTGTTAGCAGTCACAAGAATTTTGTTTAAAGACATCTACCAGAAATCTGATCAGTGTTTCTTTTTTAGACTCTTTATATTTTAAATTCCTTTCTTGTACTTCTTTAGTTATAGGGTGTAACAATATTTAAAACGGAACCAAAAACCTTAATACACCACCCACATACATACTGCAGTACTCTCACCAGGTACCAAATGCCCACCGCCCCCTGTTGCCACGACTTAATCTGTTGATAACTTCAATGCATTTGCACAACTTTAAAATGACCATATTTATGAAATAGTTATAAATGGCATATTTCTGCAAGTATATTCCAAAAATGTAATGTGTGGTATGGCATTGGCCTATGGTTGGTTTACTAGAGAGTTTGTAAGGCACTGTTTCTGATTCTTTGTTAAGTGAATATAAAATTTAAATATGTATTGCAAAAATCATTAAATTAAGAAAAGTAGCTCCTCTTAAAAATAATTTTAAAAAATCATAATTCCCCCATATAAGCTACTGATGGGGAGGTCCCCTGTACATTAAAATGATTGTCTTTAAGTATTATTATGTTATTATTATGTGTTCTTTAGCATTGCTGGTGCCATGACCCCTGCCACCACAGCAAACAGAACTGGACCCAACCAAACCGTGTCTCCAAAAGTGATATGAACCGAACTGTGGCATAAGTATATTGTTATACCCCAATTTAGTAACATGTTTTCAGTCCATCTCTTTACAGGTAGTGAGTTGCTGCTTGTCTGCTTTGAGTGTCAAATCTGGAAAATGGGAACCAGTCCTGTTTTAAAAAAGGCAAATTCAGCATTAATATCATTGTTTGTTTACTGAGTATATGCAATATCCTTTTAAGACAAGTCATTAAAATTATATTTATTGATTTAGCAGACACTTTTATCGAAAGCAACTTACAAAGTCAGTTTACTTGGCGGTCATGTTGTCAACATTTAGTTTTTTCTTTAATTTTTTGCACAGAAAGCTGTACAGTATGTGCATTCTAAAATAAAAGAACAGGCGAAAAAACGTCTTTATCACAAAGACGTTTGGCTCTTTTAGCTAATTTGGAACTTACATTTCTATAGACACTATATCGAGTGAGTGGTCAGTCTCATCTGCGTTATATTGTCACTGGTATAAGCTGTACTCTCAGCTGCACTTTTACCCACTCAGAAGGAAGCACACAGACCCAGTGCATGCTTACTAAAGGTAAAGGTAGGTTTTCAAGTCAGTAGCATATCGGACAAACACATGTAGCCGGATAAATAGGTGAAAGGTCATGAAAGAGGACAGTGACCTCTGCAACACTGTGTAGGACTGCTGTCCTATTCATCTGACAGTAAACTCATTTTTTCTGAACCAAATGGCTGTTTTTGGTCCTTTTTGTGGCTGTGTTCCTTCCCCAGCTGAACCAATAATATCCCATGGTGTGTTCTTTTTGCAGTTCAGCTGCCATATGGTCCCTCAGAATCATTCACCTTAAAGACCTATAATGCATTTTTTGTATGCACAGTAAATGTAAATCTTTTCAGTCAACGTATTAATGGAAGCTATTTGTTATGGCTCAAATAGTGAGTTTGGACAGCACTTCGTACATTTCTTTCATCTGTTTAAAATCCTGTAGCCTAACAATCTCAGGAAAGAGTCTCCACAGGGCTAGAAACAGTCACATCTATTACAGATGGTGTAACAGACGTCTGTATTGTTGGTACAGTGCAGTGAGAGGTGCTCATCTGGGCTGGAGATTTCAGCTTTTGTACTCAAATTCAGTGTCTATCTTTAATTTACTGTATACATTTGATAGCCTATGAGATAAATAACTTTTTTAGAAGAAAGGTTAAATCAGGACTTATTCTGTTGATTAACCTAATACAACTAAGATGAACAGTGATGTGTAAGCTTAACTAAGTGCTATGTAGATAGTTTCTAAAAATATCAATATTATATATATATATATATATATATATAATATTAATAAATAATAAATAAGGAAGAGTCTTGTGGTATATATCATTACATAAAATAAAATTACATATCTTACTTATGTACAGTATACTTTTTAAACTCAACAAAACTATGAAATAACACAAACAGGTAACTTTGGGAATTATGTTGTGACCAAACCAAATGTCAAATAAATTAAACCGTTATACTTTGGCATCTTCAATGTTGTCACCTAAAGCCTAGAATTTGCAAAAATGTTTTCTCTTACAGTACATTCAATCAACAGTTATACAATTATACAATCTAATGTACTAGTATTATATCATTTAGAGGCACTCTAGCCTATCTGTTTGTATTGACAGAGAGTGCGTTTTGTGGGAGGTTGGGGAATTGCTGACACATGTCTGGGCAGAATGTTTTCCCTGCCATTGTCATTTTATCTATGTTGTCTTTAATTAAATCAACCTAAAGAGGTGGATGGACATTCGAGGAATGTAGCCTACATCTACTGACCCTACCTGACCTTAAAAATGGACATCTGATCAACTCTATACTTTTTGGTCTAGGAATGAACTCAGTGAGTTAAGCTACACAACTAAAGAGTCACTTAGCAAATGATTAATCAAAGCTTGCAAACAACAGCATAGGATTGGCATTTTAACTGACTTAAGCATAGTTTAACTTTGTTCAGTGTACTAGCTTAATGTTTCTTACCTAACATGACCTATTAGTTCTACATTTACATTTATTCATTTAGCAGACACTTTTATCCAAAGCAAATGAGGGAGCGTTTAACATTTTGCCTTAGGTCGATGCAACAACAAGCATAGTCTGACTGAGTTCTAAAGCTGACTCGGCCCTTATGTAAGATAAACTATCATTAAACCAATTTCTTTCCCTGATTGGAGATGACACGACCCCTGGATTATAGATAATAGCTTTTTTTGAAGACTTCTTTTTTAGATAAAGGGTAAGGGTGTTGTAAGGGAGGTGATAACTGGGAACGTTGTTCCAGGCCATGTGAAGAGGAGGTCACTAAATGCATATTTACATGCATGAGTGTAATGGGAGCTAGGGCCCAATCTTATAACATTATAGGGGCCCACAAATTCTACAGGGCCCAGGACATGTTTGTAAAAGTAAAAGCTCTGCCAAAATAGATGAGAGCGTATTTATTTTGGAACATGTCAAAAGTTACCATTTTAGTTGGTTACTGACTAGCAACCAGTAAAGAATGCATGACATTTAAAACCTGGATGTTTTGGGGTGAATTTAAATTATTTATTTGTATCAGAAAACTGAAAAATGAACTGCTGGCTAATAAACTAATGTTTTTTTTCAGATGGAGATGGCCTATGATCCATGGTGTGATTGGTTTCCAATAAAGGACAAACTAACAAAATGTTTCTTTGCTATAGTAGTAAATCAGTAGTAAGAGGAATATTAAACCAGCATATTTAGTTTAGAGATTACATTTAATTGTTCTGCAGGTTATGTTGAGAAAAAGTGGGGCGGATGCTGGCTGTTGTCACCTTGACTATTAAACTGTTCATGCTGGAAAAGCCAATATTTACCAAATGGTCTAAAGCACCAATGTCCTTATACTCTTTGGCTACATGCTTTAATGACGTAAGCTGGTGGACAGTACAAGGTCATGGAAAGATTTAGTTTCATACTTTGGCAGGTTGCTATGGTGAATGTTTTTTGGTTTGACCAGGGGTCAGGGCTTGGCTAGTTTGCATGCTACAGTAAATCCCCTGCTGGTAAAATATGTTACTACACCACCTGTGAGTTTGAGACTGTGCTGTCATCCGATCAGTGTTGTCATGACATAATGTTTTTGCAGTTTCATAGTAATTAGTTACATGGCATTTACAGTGATTGGCTCAAAACGTCTGTGCCAAAAGCTGAGTGCAAAGACAGAATATTTCAAAATACTTCAAAGTACTTCAGGGGGGCTGCGGCAGCTAAAAAGATTGATAATGTTAATGACAGGTTTCGCTAGGTATTATAAACATTTTTGGGTTTTGTGAGGAAATGAGAGACTACACACAGATTGTGGTCCTCTTAGTTTCACACATTGGGGGGGGGGGGGTCTGAAAGTTTCTATTTTGAGTATGCCTGAGGAACTTTTACATCTGAAATTAATATTAATTATAAACTATTGCAGTGTATCACAGGGTAAGCTGTAATTCTTTATTCTGTTAGAAAGATCTCAAGTGATCTCAAAAGCTGGATTTTAGTAACCCCACATGTAGTTTTCTCTTATATTACAGTTTCTTTCATAAAAAATCAAAGTGCTCTAGAATCAGTGAACTGTAGTCTTCTACTTTATACATATTTTTATCTTGATGCATTTTTAGCTTCTCTAAATAGTTTTAACAACACATAAGTCATGCTTTATAATGCTGAGAGAATATTTGATGACTATGTTTCTTTCATAGGCTAGATGATACATTTGAATTAACTTAGATTTCTTAGTTTATACAATTAATAAGATGGGGGAAAGTGCAACAATCAATGACTACTTGCGAATGGAGTCCCACCTTCCAGTAGAAAAAGACAATCATCAGTCACTAAACACTAACAACTCCTTGGGGGAGGGGTTCTGTACAGTGTTGAAAGGTACTTTACGTATGCGCAGCAACTGAAGCGACCTGGAAAAACTGCTCTAATAGCCAATTTGAGCTTTTGAACTTCCTGAACTTGTTTACCTAAAGAAATCTCAGTGTTGAGGTATATTCAGTAAAGGCATATTAAAGAGTGTTGATTTTGTACTGTAATGAAGGCCTTTCAGTTGTAACAAATATTTATCAACCTATTAGGTTTAAATATGCTGTTCTGCCATGGGCCGCTGAAATTTTGACGTTTTAAATTTCAGATGGATGGAGGCTTGTCTGGAGGAGCAGCTACCTCCAACCACAGAACTAGAGGACGGATTGCGGAATGGCGTCTACCTTGGCAAACTGGCAAAGTTCTTTGCTCCTCAATTGGTGTCAGAGAAGAAGATTTATGACAGAGACCAATCTCGTTATAAGGTACTGATTTCTGATAAAGATTTACAAGTCAGCAGTGACACTTTTTTATATAATCTATTTAGCTTAAATTCATTCAGAGCATACAAATGCTGTTGGTTACATTTTGTCACAATTTAGTGTCAAAGGTAGGCAAAATATTCGATATAACATTTGATAGTTGCATTTGAATGTAAATGGGCATGAAGTGTGGTTAGATGAAGCCTATTGTTTTTAAACAGTGCAAACATTTTTTACAACTAGTCGTCGGTGTGCGACCAAAAATGTGTTAAAGACATTATTAAAATAGTCCATGTGACCACAGCAGTTAAACCTTAATTTTATAAAGTGGCGAAAATACTTTTTGTGTGGTGTGAGGATTTTTTTTTGCCCTCTGGGTTCTATGTCAAAACGCTGGCTCCTCCCTCAGCACCACGCCCTTATGCTGTGGTGTTTTAGTAAACCTGCATCAGACACTAACACGAGATAGAAAAAAAAGCTGAATTAAGTAATTTTTTTACATACAAAAATATTCTTGCTTCATAAAATTAATATTGAAACACAGTAGTCACATGGACTATTTTAACAATGTCTTTCCTACCTTTCTGGGCCTTGAAATTTGCGTTGCTGTTTATAGGGAGTCAGAAAGCTCTCGGATTTCATTAAAAATATCTTAATTCGTGTTCTGAAGATGAATGAAGGTGTTATGATGGGAACAACATGAGGGTGTGTAATAAATTATAGAGTTTTTAGGTGAACTATGCCTTTAATGTTCAAACCTGTTGTGTGCGGCAAGTCCTGGTTCACAGCTGGCCACAGCACCTACACAAGTATGCCTTTCCACCAGTGAGCCTCCTTGCACAAGTTCTGTGCAAGGTCAGGGAGGAGCAGAATCAGATGCTTATGGTGGCTTATGGTACTGGCCCAACCAGACCTGGTTTTTAGAGCTAATGCTGCTGATGCGGCTCCTCACTGGCACATTCCCTTGAGCCAGTGCCCTCTCTCTTAGGGGCAGGGAATGGTCTGTCACCACAGGCAAGACCTCTGCAACCTTGGGGTTTTGGGGGGACATGGAACACTTAAGGAGTCTGTCACTGGCAGTGATAGGCACCATCACTCATGTAAGGGCCCCCTTAACGAGGCAGCTGTATGTACTGAAGTGGTGTCTTTTTGCAAGCTGGTGTTTTTCCCATAGGGAAGAGCTGTGCTGTTACTGTTATGTTGTTCTTCCTGCAAGAGAGGTTGAAAAGACAGCTGTCTCCCTTCACTTTTAAAGTGTATGTGGTGCTGAGTTTGACTAGCCATGACACCATGAATGGTAGGACAGTATGTGGATATGGTCCTTCCCAGTAGGTTTCCATATGTGTACTACCTGCCAGGTATGTCCATATATCGTATCAACCACATGGCACCTATCACTGATAAGAATTGGTCTCTGTAGTGATCCACCCTTCTTAGAAGGGGGGCACTGTGCCAGCTTTTATGCTTAGTGGTTGGCCACCGCTTGCAGCCCTGTTGGTAAGTGCCCATTCCCTAAGAGTGGAAAGGAGCTAGAAGGTTAAGACGAGGCTCACTACGAGGCATACAGCAGCTTGCCAGCATACGCTTCTCTTAGCTTGTAGTGCAGTTCAGCTTCTGTGGTGCTTCATATAGGGACACAATGTCGAGTAACTGACAGAAAGGGAATGTCTCAGTTTCGTGACTTCTCTGGTTCTCTGATGAATGGAACTTGACATTGTGTCCCTTGTGCCACAGCATTGAACTGATCCACTGGGAGAGTCAAGACACAAGTGAGTGAATGATGCATGCCAGCTTCCTTATACACCCAGACATCCGGGGTGGAGAATGGCATGAAAATTCCACTTGCCAATTGTCATTGTTTTTTTTTATAAAGATCAGAGATGACTATTCCACTCACAAATTGTCATTGGTCTTTTTTATAGAGATCAGAGTTGACTGGGGCTCCCAAGAGCGAACCCTTAGTGTTGTCATCAACACATAGTGTTGTGAAGTTCTCTCCATTAGGGTACAGGGGTTACATACATAACCCTTTGTATCTATTAAAAGCTGAATCAGGAGGGTAAAGAGTTCCAACATTATTAAAACAGCTTTATAATGATTGTTGTTTTGTGCTTTCTCCTCAGAGCTCAGGACTACACTTCAGACATACAGATAACACTGTACAGTGGCTAAGAGCCATGGAGTCCGTGGGTTTGCCCAAGGTGAGGCCCGAGTACACACACTCAGAGGGAATGCACACAAACTGACACATAGTATTACTGTCTCTTTAAAGGTAACAGTGAATTTTATTACACTTTCACTCAAAGACTGACTTTTACCTCGGTGGAAAAACACTTAAAGTTTATGTAAGATCCCTAAAGTTTTCTTTCTGCAGAACTCAATGTGGCCCCACATGCTCAATACTTTTATTTTAAGTCCCCAAAATTAGTACAGCAAGAAGAAATCACCTTTTTGTTCTTTGAGACATGCAGTTTTACCATGAGCTTGTATATATTATTACATATTGCATATGTTTTTGATTTTGCACCCTGGGAAGGTGGATGTTTTATCATTGTTATAAGCTGAATGCATAAAGGGTATTAATGAATATTTACTCATGGTTTGAGTTGTTGACCTTAATTAGTAACGGTTAACTTAATCTGTCAGTCAGTTAAACTGAGTTTGCAGTACCTGGCAGTGACTTTCACTCAAAGGAAAGAAAAACACGAGCTGCGACCAAGCATAAAGTGAAACCAGGTGCAGTGTGCCGTGCACCATGCGAAGCCACAAAAAGAAAGGGCATCATCTTTACATAATATTTATTGCTGTTTGTGTTTTGGTTTGCATTTACCCTTACCCAACCATATCAAGATAATGTGACAGCTTTTTTATTAGAAAGTTACATCTGACATTTTCTTGCAGTACTACAGCTTACATTAATAGAAAAGTATCAAAAGATACAATCGTGCAACAGTACCAAATACAGTAGTATTTTGCACATATAACCTTGGTTATAACTTTATGGAAATGTACCCTTTTAATACCATGGTATCTTTGAAGTATTACTCCATGCTTGGAAAAGCATGTACATTCAATAATTACAGTTAAAATACTGTAAAACCGTCACTGTACCATGGTAACACCACATACTTTTTGTCTGACCTTTTTTTTATTGGCATGGAGAGTGATGTGTTAGGGTTTGTTCAGATTTTTTTATGATTATTTATGTACTCAGAGTCGTAACCACCACAAAATAACATGGTTTTTATCTTTCAGATTTTTTATCCTGAGACAACTGACGTGTATGATCGCAAGAATATGCCCAAAGTAATCTACTGTATACATGCACTAAGGTACAGTCTGCAGCCTCTCCCTATAGTTTGTGACTAATAATCACTAAATCTAGATAACTAAAGACATGACTCCCAGGTAAGTGCCAAAACAGGTTAAACTTTTCGGCTGGGGATGAGCTTTGTTTGCTTCAGGTTCCCCAACTGGTATTATAAATATTGAGGTTAGATTGTGGTGACTGTGTGATCTCTTAGGTATGCAAACAGATTTGTACAGCATCAGCATATATGTCTGCTGCTTCCTACTGATGGCTGTTATCATGACAATTTTACCACTGAAAAGAAGCAGCCATTTTCTGGGGTAATGATTTGATTCTCCTGTGGTGTATCTACCCATCGGTGCTGCTGGTTCCTGCCTGTCTTATGTCATTTCCTGTCACTGTTTCCTCACAATTCCTGCCATTATGCTCCTGAGACAAACCACTTTTCCACACATCCCGTTTTACATTCTAAGCAATGATTACCAGAATTGACTGA
>JAZGTI010005246.1:0-25869 GCA_036877585.1 Botia kubotai | reverse complement strand
AGGTGCTCATCCCCATGACTGAGGGCTTGGATCCCATTTCCATGTTAACTGATGATGCCACAATAGCCCAGTGGAACAATGAGGGCCTGCCAGGTGATAAGATGTCCACTCAGAATGCCACTGTACTGACCAGCTGTGAGCGCTGGCCCCTGCTCATCGACCCCCAGCTACAGGGCATCAAGTGGCTCAGGAGTCGCTATGGCAACAGCCTCAAGGTCATTAACCTTGGTCAGAAGGGGTGCGTGACTGGTACATATATGGAAACTGAATAGTGTCAGGAGATGTACACAAACCCGGAAAATGTTTTTAAACAACATTTTTATTTTTGGCATTTATAATTCTTGTTGATCAGATTTGACATGACATGATGACAACATGAAATCACAATTCACTGTTTCCTTAATAAATGTCCAGGTCTTAGTGTACATAAATCATCTGTGCAAGTTATTCTAAAGGAAATATGCTTTTATAATCTTTCAACAAAATGTAGCAAACATATTGTCAACAAAATATACTGTCTCTCCCTCTGAAATTACTTTTCTACTGAAGTAACCAAGGCTACACAAGCAGAGAAAATATTATTAACCACAATATTAGCTGCAAAAATGTTTCCATTAAATCCTGAGGAATAAAATCATGCATGTTTATATCTTTCTAAAACCAAATACTGTATGTTACTGTTGTTTCACATTATGGAATTTAAAAGCATTGCTAACAGTTTGTGTTGTCTTAATAAGATTTATGTAGTGTTTTTACTTTGAGTAATTGAATTTACTCAAATAATTAGTATTAGTCATTAGTTGGATTAGTCTGTGTTTATTTGTCTGTGCATCTGTGTGGTGGTTGCTGTAGGTATGTGGATGTGATTGAGCAGGCCGTGGTCTCTGGAGAGCCTGTATTGATCGAGAACATAGAGGAGACAATTGAACCAGTTATTGACCCGCTGTTGGGTCGACACACCATCAAGAAGGGCAGGTGAACACAGCAATACACAACACAGCTTTTCAAAACAATACTGAACAACTGTGCAGTGCAACTCAAAACGCAACTACACAGTATTACACTGCAGCAAGTCGCCGGTATTTTTCAGATCATCAAATTTACACCAATCCACAGAATTACTCTAGAACAGGGTTACACAGTCCTGCTTCTGGAGGGTCAGTGTCCTGCAGAGTTTAGCTTCAACCCCAATAAAACACACCTGAACCAGATAATCAAGGTCTTACTAGACAGACTAGAATTTTTCAGGCATGTTAAGGCAAGTGTGTTGAGGCAAGTTGGAGCTAAACTCTGCAGGACTCTGGCACTTCAGAAGCGGGATTGGGCACCACTGCTCTAGAGCAATGTTCTGTATGTCTGAGCCGTGGCTTAGTGGTTAGCACATTTGCTTAAATGGCTTAAATCTCAGTCCTGTTTTCCCTCTCTCGCTCTCTTAAAAATAATATTCAGTGCCCTCTCTACTGCTGCTGTAAAGAAGCAGTAATTTACTCTAAAAACTTTACTGTTAATGTTACTGTACAAGCTACTCATCACACCTCTCCCTGTCTGTGTAAAGACATTCTGTGCTCTCACTACTTCTACCGCTGTAAAACAAGAATTTACTGTAAACACTTTACTGTTACTGTTAACATTACTGTACTTTACAAGCTGCGTATCACATGTCCCTCTTGTCCCTACTCTGCAGATGTATTAAAGTGGGGGATAAGGAGTGTTATTTTCACCCAGACTTTCGTCTGATTCTTCACACTAAGCTGGCAAACCCTCACTATAAACCTGAGATCCAGGCCCAGACCACCCTAATCAATTTCACTGTCACCCGCGACGGGCTGGAGGACCAGCTGCTCGCAGAGGTGGTCAACCTGGAGAGACCTGACCTGGAACACCTGAAGGTCAGTGAGCATGTGCCCATGTGTCTCCCAGCCGTAGAGATCAATGTATGTAGATACTGTGCCATTAGACCACAACAGGTAGTCCCGCCCCCATACTCACACCATTGGTGGAGTCAGTGCCACTCAAACAAACAATGTATACTTGTGCATATTAAAATGAGAAAAATGTGTATGTTATAATAATTCTACTGCATGTGTCTGATGGTTGTTGTGTATGTTTGTGATGTGTCTGCAGTCAGAGTTGACTAAACAGCAGAACACATTTAAGATAGAGTTAAAACAGCTGGAGGACGAGTTACTGACACGTCTCTCAGCAGCTGAGAGTAACTTCCTGGGGGACAACGTTCTGGTGGAGAAGCTGGAGAGCACCAAACACACGGCTGCAGAGATTGAGATGAAGGTTTGAGTGTGTGCGATTTTTAATAGCAAAACTGTATGTAGGCTGTGTTCCAAACTATAGTGAGCTGCCTGTCTACTGTCGGAAGGAAACCTAACTAAAATGGAACCTCATAAGTATGATCAGATGGAATCTGCTAACCACAGACCTATTGGTAGCAGATAGCATAATCAGATTAGCCATAATATTTAATAATTTAACATGTGAGGTGTGGGGAGGATTTTGTGAATGATGAATGTTCCAATTCCAAATTTCAGATTTGACTCAATGACTCAGTAAGGCCTATCTAGGTGCTGTCTAGGTAGGCAGCTCAGTAGATTTTGGAAAGGAATCAATTGCACAGATTTTTACTTTGTTACTTTTGTTTTAATTTTTTATTTGGGCTAAATTAATACTGCTTTTAGATTTTGTTGTTTGTATCCACTTTACAAAATTCCACAAACTTTGCTAAGAAATCAATGCAGTAAAGGTGGAAAACGTATACAGATTCCATCTAGATTTAATAGTGTTTTTCCTAGACACACAAGGTTACCTAAAGCATTGAAAGCAGGATGTGTAGAGTTGTCATTTGTTATTGTTTCTTCTCGTCCCTCTGAGCGTCTGTGATTTGGCGTTTGTGTTGTGCAGGTGCTGGAAGCAAAGGTTAATGAGGTGAAGATAAACGAGGCTCGGGAACACTATCGGCCCGTGGCTGTCAGAGCATCTCTCCTGTACTTCATCATCAATGACCTTAACAAGATCAACCCCATGTACCAGTTCTCCCTCAAGGTTTGTGTATGTGCAATGAGGCGTCTTTGTTAACGTATTCTGTGAAACTGATGCTGCGGATATTTAAAGGTGCAAAAATAACGATTCATTTCAAACGTGTTTCGTGAACTTTCCCTCCATTTTCAAATGCCTGAGGAAACAGATAGTCCTGCCTCCAAATTCATGCCTTTGTTGAGCCAATGTTGTTGTGTTGGGTAATTCGGGTTGGGTAGTTTTAATACCCCTTCATACATATAGTCTTTACTGATAAATTACCAGTAAGTTACCATTAAGAGATCATGTAAAAAAAAATTAAACGCTGTTGCTTGTGTGAACAGCATATTTGTGTATTTAATGGTAATTTTTAGTTAATTTTGCGGTAATTTACCAGTATTATTGTGTGAAGGGGCTATAGTTTTGTCTTCATTTTAACCAGTGACAGGAGACAATGACACACGCTCCAGTTGTCATGATGTTTCAGTAATGCTGAATCTTCTCCCTGCAGGCATTTAACGTGGTGTTTCATAAGGCTGTGCAAAATGCAGATGCCTGTTCTGATGTCAAGACCCGTGTGAACACACTGATCGATTGCATCACCTTCTCTACATTTAATTACATCAACAGAGGCTTGTTCGAGAGAGACAAGCTCACCTTTGCCGCGCAGCTTACATTTCAGGTACCGCACACACACACAAACACCTAATTATAAACACTTACTGTCAGCTAAACCCATTATATTAGATCAGTGTGTGTTTTGTCCCGACACATCACAGCCAAGATCTCGTAATCTATTTTTTGTGGCTGTGTGTGTGTGTCAGTTGTTGTTAATGAGTAAAGAGGTCGACGCTCGGGAGCTGGACTTCCTGTTGCGTTTCAACATCGACCACAGTTACTCCAGCCCACTGGACTTCCTGCCCAACTCTGCCTGGAGCGCGGTTAAAGTGAGCACCACCCCAAAAACACACACACACACACATCTCCTCAGAGACATGAAGACTGTCACCTGAGATGTTCCTGGTATGTTCTCGCAGACGATGAGCTTCACAGATGAGTTCCGTGGGCTGGACCGGGACATCGAGGGTTCCCCCAAACGCTGGAAGAAGGTGGTGGAGTCTGAATGCCCGGAGAAAGAGAAACTCCCACAGGAGTGGAAAAGCAAGAGCTCGCTCCAGAAGCTCATCCTCATGAGAGCACTCCGACCTGACAGGATGACCTATGCCGTCCGGTCAGTGCCACGTTTCCTTGTGTGTTTTTTTCTGATTCACAAACCAGTCAATGTGACAAATTTCCAAGTCAAACAAATTGAACATCCCAAACACATTTACATTCATGCATTTGGCAGACACAGTAACCTACAGTACATTCTGGATTATATTAGTACTGTGTGAGACTCAAACCCATGACCTTTGTCATACAAATACAGCACTCTACCCGTTGAGCTACAGTAGTCTGTACATAATGTACATAATGGATGGAAATGAAATGGCTTTGGTTATGACAGCTATAATATTTGTATTATAATTTATGTTCGGTTATTACTGCAAGCCTGTCAGTTACCACCAGCTCAGCTTTTAAACCACTAGCTGAAACCGCCTGTATTTACATTATGCATCTGCTGATGATGTGTGTGTGTATGTGTAGGAACTTTGTGGAGGAGAAACTGGGTGTGCAGTACACAGAGGGCAGAAAGATGGAGTTCGCTCGCTCTTTTAAGGAGTGCGGTCCTGCTTCCCCTGTCTTCTTCATCCTCTCACCTGGAGTGGACCCACTTAAAGATGTCGAGTCACTGGGTAAAACTCACACTGGCTCTGCTTTCATCTCAAAGCTTAACGTGTCAGAGAGAGACTGTGTGATCTTTTTAATGCTCATTTAAGATTATTAGTCTTTTCAGCAGCTTTGTTTATACAATTTGCACATAATCTTTGGTACTGACTCTCTGCATTGCAGTTTTTTTGCAACATTTAATCAATATTTTCAATATTTACTCATCATAAAATAATAAATGTAAATTTCAAAGCCTTGATTATTAAATGTCTCTATTTGTCTGTTTGTATGTCATGTGTGTTTAGGTAAGAAACTGGGCTTCACTATAGACCTGGGCAAGCTCCATAATGTGTCTCTAGGACAGGGCCAGGAGTCTGTAGCTGAACTCGCCATGGAAAATGCTTCCAGAGAAGGCCACTGGGTCATTCTGCAGGTGCGCTTGTGTGTGTGTGTATCTGTGCATTGTATATTTATGTTCTTTATTTCAGTTTCCAATTTGTTGTTTTAAGCATGATCCTTGCATGTATATGTTCTTTTTTAGAACATCCACCTGGTGGCTAAATGGCTGGGAAATTTGGAGAAGCTTCTAGAACGTTGCTGTGAGAACAGTCACCCAGACTACCGAGTGTTTATGAGCGCAGAACCTTCACCCACCCCACAGGAACACATCATTCCACAGGGCATTCTGGAAAATTCCATCAAAATCACTAATGAGCCCCCCACCGGTATGCTGGCCAACCTGCACGCGGCGCTAGACAACTTTGATCAGGTGAGCAAAATAAACACCTACAGATAAACAAATCCTTATGTTGTGATCTAGCACAGTGTAACATACAGTAAGTGATAAATCAAATCTCATTCATGTTAATGTGAGTGTTTGTCCTATTCAGATTTTTAAATATTGCTTTGTTTCTGTTTTCGTTGCGTTGTGTAGCCCCGCCCACAGTAAAATCTCATTGGTCCAAAATCCCCCTCGGCATTCTGTAACAGTATAATGAACATTCTGACATGTTTGTACTCTGTGTGTTTGCAGGACATTCTGGACCAGTGTTCCCGTGAGCAGGAGTTTAAGACCATCCTGTTCTCACTGTGTTATTTCCACGCATGTGTAGCTGAAAGGAGGAAGTTTGGCCCCCAGGGCTGGAACAGGAAGTATCCTTTCAACACAGGAGACCTTACCATATCAGTGAATGTTCTCTATAACTACCTGGAAGCCAACTCACAGGTGTGTGATACTGTGTGTTTTATGAAGACCATGTACATGTAGACCAGGATGGTCAATCTTAGACTAATAATGCTAAAAACATTGATCACAGATGCAAACACAGATGGCCTGTGAAAACGTCATAGATCTGCATTTATTCTTTTTCTGCACTAAAGACATTTGGAAACTAAGAATGTAATTATTTTAATAGTTTAATTAAGAGGTTTGTTACCTGACATGCAACTGGAAATTCACATAAACATAAAGTTCAGAAAAAAATATTTTGAAACTTGATCTAGCTGTCACAAACACAAGCGAGACATATACAGTAGATGGCGAGTAGAGAAGATGAAATAGGCATAACACAGCTCTAAAAAATAGAAATTAATAATCAATGAGTACATTTCTGTTCTTCTCTTTATCTTCTAGTATTGTGTGAAATGTGTATATTTAATAAAGTGTCTTATAAACAAACATGTTTGTTCAGGTGCCGTGGGAAGACCTGCGCTACCTGTTTGGTGAGATCATGTATGGGGGCCACATCACTGATGACTGGGACAGGAGACTCTGCAGGACTTACCTGGAAGAGTACATGCAACCAAATCAGGTGCACACACAAACACATGCTGCTCTTCATGGTGCTAAAGCCAAAGTTTAGTTACACCCCTTCATCTGTTTCTACAGTTCGACAGGAAGTTGTCACTGGCCCCAGGATTTGTTGTTCCCTCTAATCTTGATTACCAAGGTTACCACACTTACATTGACGAGATGCTGACTCATGAAAGCCCAGTGCATTATGGGCTGCATCCGAACGCTGAGATCGAGTTCCTTACAGTAACATCAGATAGTCTGTTCCACACCCTGCTGGAGCTGCAGTCCAGAGACTCAGGCATGGGTGAAGGCACCTCACAGACCACTGAGGAGAAGGTCTCTTTCAGAACTGTGTGTTTGCATTTATTACACTAATAGATAGGCTTTCTACAACGGTTTTGGTGTTTCAGGTAAAGACCATTTTGGATGACATCCTGGAGAAATTACCGGAAGAGTACAACATGTCCGACATCACGTCCAAAACGGCTGAGCGCTCACCCTACATTCTAGTGTGTTTCCAGGAGTGCGAGCGTATGAACATGCTAGTCAATGAAATAAGACGCTCTCTCAAAGAACTGGATCTGGGATTGAAGGCGAGTGCATGAATCATCTGTGTGTGTGTGTGTGTGTGTGTGTACAGAGCTGTAACGGTCTCATTGTCTTTGGCAGGGAGAGCTGGCGATATCATCAGAGATGGAGCAGATACAAACAGCTTTGTTTTTCGATAATGTTCCTGATACCTGGGCAAGACTAGCTTACCCCTCTACCTATAGTCTTGGACAGTGGTAAAACAAACACACAGACTTTTGATAGAAGAGCTACAGTGTGTTATGACTCAGATGTGTGTTGTATTGTGTGTATCTCTCTGTGTGTGTTGAATCAGGTATAACGATGTGTTACTCCGCTGTAGAGAGTTGGACAGCTGGACTCAGGATCTCTCTCTGCCTAGTGTGGTCTGGATCTCTGGTTTATTTAACCCTCAGTCTTTTCTAACAGGTAACACACACAAACATTGTATATGAATCTTTGAGTGGGGTCTTATGTTTCAGGTAATGGTCAGTCCTGTTTCTGGAGATCTACATTCCTGCAGTCTAGATTCATCAGACAGGTGTGACTGGAACCAAATTCTGTATGATGATGGATCTGGAGCACTACCCCTTTAACTTAAACCCTTAGTCTAACCGTTTAACCTTATATACACTTATATACACAAATTTTGTTCCAGCAAGGATGACAAAACCTGATCGCGTTTGTTTTTGTAGCTGTGATGCAGAGTTTGGCACGTAAGAACGAATGGCCGCTGGACAAGATGAACCTCACTGTGGATGTGACCAAGAAGTTTAAAGAGGAGTTTAACCAGCCAGCCCGAGAGGGAGCCTACATCTACGGCCTTTACATGGAGGGTCTGTATTTTCCATCCAATCACAGTGCAGATACTGCAGCTTTAGCCAATCACAGGACAGTTTCAGATCATGAATGCTCAGCAAATTAAATATTGTTATTTGAGTCATCAGTGCGTTTGAATCTTAAAGTGATAGTTCACCTCAAAATGAAAATCTTGTAATTAATTATTCACCCTCATGCTCTTCCACACCCCTAAGACCTTCATTCATCTTCAGAATACAAATTAAGATATTTGTCATGAAATCGGAGAGCTTTCTGCTTTTTGTGCACCAGATGAACAGGTACTACGTGTGTGGAACGACATAAGGGAAAGTAATGACAGAATTATTATTTGCGGGTGAACCGGCCCTTTAAGTTGCATTTGTGGTTGTAGGTGCACGCTGGGATACTCAAGGTGGAGCGATTGCGGAGGCGCGTCTGAAGGAACTAACTCCCAGCATGCCCGTTATAGCCGTGAGAGCCATTCCGAACGACCGGCTGGAGACACGCAATACTTACGATTGCCCTGTCTATAAAACCAAACTACGTGCTAACACGTATATATGGACCTTCAGCCTTAAGACCAGAGAGAGACCAGCGAAATGGGTTCTGGCAGGGGTCGCACTACTACTTAGTGTGTGACACAGACACTGTGTGTATGTGTACTCAGTATAGTAGCAGGAGTTGAGGAAGCCTGTCTCTTATTTTAAAGAGCGTTTGTTTTCAGTGTTGTGATTTCCTTGTTGATAAAGACATAGCCTGATCTTTTACTGTAGAACCTCATGGAACCAGAAAGAAATACTCAAATGTTCTTGATTTGACATGCAGTCGGGTCTAAAAGTGTAAAACCACATTGAAAATCATTTGAAATCATTTATTTAAACCCTGTTGTATTTAAACAAAAAATGATCTCTAGGCCGCTAAACAAATGTAAATTAAAATGATGGCCGTGTTAACTCAAGAGTTAACAGAGAGTTAACTTCCACTGAAGCACACAAGATCCTCTTTGGAACGTTCTCAGCTTATGCTGGGATAACATGGATCATCCAGTTTTGCACAAATTTGTGGACAGACTCCATGCCAGCTCGGGTGCGTGCTGTCATTAAAGCAAATAAAATCTAAAATGCACGTACATCTTCAATTCATCTTTACCTGGAATTTTTATGCAGGAAATAAGATCTTAAAAATAGACCATGGGACTCTGCTTCATGCTATTGAGACTGTTTTGGTGGTTTCAGTCTTTCCCTAAGTAGACAGAAGCTCTGCATGCATGAGAAAATAACTGCCCACAAATAATGTTTATTTTAGCAATATATTTGTATTTATTTTTAGAAGATTCTTTCCCAGTAAAGTGTTTTGTGTCTATTTGAGCTAAAGTGTGCAATTTCTTTATTAAATTACTAAATTGTAAATTTATTACATTGTAAATAATCTCGTACAACATTGTAAATTAAGCATTCTGTCCTTTATTAATTTACACAGTTGTGCATTGTATTTAACTCTTGTAATATTCACAATATACAGCATAAATATAATACATACCAATATACCCAAGGAAGAAAACATTCTAACCTGCTGTTATGTGTTGCATTATATAAAATACAGTGTCAAACATTTAAAAAAATGCATAAAAACAATTTTGTGAACAGCACTAGTTTTAAAAAGTGACTGTACAAGATGCTTCAAAGAGTTTGTGCAAAAGATCGCAATAGTATCGTATCCTTCTCTTGCTCTCCTCCTGCACTGGCATGCATGCTGGTCGCGTTCCCAGAAGCCCTCGCTCCAGCCAACTTACTGAAACATGAGACATGATTGGACCGTCTCACAGGAAACCGCTGGGTCAGTGCATGCTGTGGTCACAGCCAGCGTTGACAGCCAACAGCCTGCCTCGCTACACTTCTGCATGATGTGAGACGAGAACTTACTGTCTCTTTCATACACACTGATATGTCACAATGCTCCGCCTCCAGATTTCAGCTATCCAATGGGATTCATTCATTTACTTAGAAGCTCTAAATCTGGTGGCCCTATGAGTAAATTACTAAATTAAGACATGCATACATTTTTCAGCATTTTTTTATCTGACACTAGGAAGACAGTGTGTTTCAATGCATCTCATTAAATGTGGATTAAATGATTAATACTACCAACTAACTTTGGTTAAAACATGCAGTTCCCCTACACATGAGCTCAAATCATGTAATACTGCAAGACTAGGAGTGTGCTTTTTTATGGGTCGGGTTAACGTAGATCTGTGTCTTTTGGAAGGCCAGGAAATGACTGCTGCTACAATAGCTAAGGGTTTGGGTTCCCCAGCGTCTCTCAGATAACATTTATCCAGATATATTTCTACAGATTAAAACAACAACTGATAACACTGCTACAGCGTCAGAGTTTACCCAGCAGATCACACGGGTAAAGGTGTTTACTTCTAAAGTGACACTGATTTGCATAAACAAAAAACATTGTAGCACAAAGTAGTTCTGGGCTGGTAGAACGCTCATCTGTGGTTTGAATTATCCACCAAGAAACAGTTTGATCACACAAGCAACACATTTGGGCTTTGTTCAGACGTGCAGCAAAAATCTGACTTGTTTTGCGTATCTAACGCAAATGTTTTATTTCAGATCTCGTTGGCAATGCCTCAGTTTAAATATTGAAATCAAATTCCGTGTAAATTTTGTCACTCTGGATATTTAACTAAATGAAGTGTGTAGTATTAGCTTGTGTTTTATAACTTTCTCATATCATGACCTATGTGACATTTATTATGCGGTTAGTGAGTGAGCAGTTTTGCAGCCGGTCTACTGTATGCATGAAAGCAAAAAACGTCTCCGTCAAATTGTTCTCTCATGGACATGAGAAGTAAACCCTGCGGCAGAATGCCATGACAGACATGAGCACATTTTTGTCCTCGCTGTCACACTGACATACTCTCAGTTGTAAGAAAGTCTTTTGGCATCTTGCTGATGGCTAAATGATCACTATAGCAACTGTGCATGCACCACAGACTGATTACACCTATAAACCAGATTTCGGAATGACAGCGTATGCAATCAGTTCTAAAGATCTGAATTGAAACCAAATCAGATTTGTGTGCAGTGTGAACAAAGCCTTGGACCACCAAGTGGTGTCAAATTCAATACTGAGACATTGCAATACTGACTGACCACTAACTGATACTAACTGATGTTAAACTCTTTAGTTGGCTCAGAAGGTTAAAGTGTTGAATGTAACTGGCCCGTGAAACGCAGATATGGGTCGAAGAATGATCATTTGTGATGATGACATGTTTTGATGAGGCTTTGCAGAGTTCAGTTCAAGTAAAGATTATTCCTGAATACCAGGAAATTCATAATAAGTAAATAAATATATATATATAAATCACAAATAGGTGATATAGGGACAAAAAACAAGCTTGTAGCACTTGAGTAACAATGCAAGTGTCTTTTAGCATGCAAAAAATAAACACTGCATTTTTTTCCCAGCATGCATCTTTAAAATGGTTGCATGTCCAGTGTGTTGCTACCTGGGCACCATTCCATATATTTATTTACAAAATGAACAACTGCAGATTCACACAAAGCTAGAACTGCATTCTTTTGTTTACCTTCTTTTGTTCCGCTACTGAATTTCAGGGAAACTAAATGGGCAGTGGAAGAATTTGTTTAATGCTTTGCATATAACTCTTGGGTTTTGCGTTCTCTAGCCTGAGTCCAGCTTCAGATGCTGATATTTTAAAGGATAGAGGTTGAGCTTTCTGTGGAATTTCTTTTGTCTATGCATAGTTACAAGCATATCGGAGTATAACCCCTTTATGAGGCAATCTTATATCATTATTACTCAAACCTCACAATAACCAGGAATTATTAAACGTTGGTCTTGCCCCTAAGAATCTGTGTCATCAGGTTTTGCTTTTCTTCTAGCTGTAATGCATTAAAACCATAACCTTTGACCTTATGTTATTGCCCTGGAAGCCCAGGATCGGAGGAGGGTCTGTGGAGAGCCAGCGTTGCGCTGCTGCCGCGTGATGAATCTGGGAGGGATGCTTGTCTGACTGACAGTTGGAGAGATCTTGGTTGTTGTGATGCTGAGGGCTCATTTTCCACTGGCTTTAGCCTCAGTCCCGCCTCCCACTGTGGGTCTGGCACTAGTGCAGTTGCCGTGCTGACATCAGAGGTCATCTCCATGGTAACCTTGTCTTGATCGGGACTCTGCAAAGAAAGCAGTCCTTATTGCATACTGCAGCAGCGAGTAGTACACTAGTATTCCATTTTAAACACAACCGACCGGTAAATTATACATTAACACATTTGCATAACACTTGGTGCATTCCTACTATACATTGAATTGCAAACGGCTTTTACCTTTGTCTGCATGGCAGTGATGGGCTGCACTGGTTTGTGGTATTCTGGGCTGACGGCCACAGTGCTGTACGCCGGAGGCCCTAAAGCGCTCTGCCTTTGAAGCAGCTGTAAAATAGCCTGAATGTCTGAGGTCATCTGAGCTTCCAGCCTAAAGACATATTAAGCCAAACATCCAATACCGTCGGTCACCAGCAGATGGCAGTACGCACCATTTTATCAACAGTACCGTATGTTCTTTGTGGTAAAGTTGGTGTTTTATCTCATTTTCCTGTAATTTACACTTTCATATGTCTCATTTTGAGTCTGTTTTCCGCCTCTCTCTGTCTCTCTCACCTGTTCAGGTGTTCCTGCAGAAGGTCCAGCCGCTGCTCCATTTCTCCGAATGTAATGTCACTTTCACAGTCGTCCCCTCCCTCTTTGTCCTGAGATTTTGCTGAGTCATCTGCATTCCCACAAGGCCATTCTTCAGCACACGCGTCTGGAGAAACACAAAGCCCTAGAGCGATTAATCACAGACATACACACACAAACATAGCAGCTACATACAAACCCAATGCATCATGCACATACAGTAAATGGTATCTGTGTCAGATGCACAAGGTTTGTATGTATCAGGTGTAACGTTCAACACACATACTGACTTTACCAGAAAACATAAGGCCATGCATGCAACTCTAACAAGAGAAATTAAACATGTCACGCAGACACGCAAACACGCACACGAGTCATTAATTCTCTCCACACTGCACCAGTATCCTCCAATTTAACCACCTCAATACTTGAAAGCCACACACTGTGTGTGTGTGTGTAATAGAAGGTGTGCTTGCCTCTAGCAAAATATCACACAAAGCTCAATCTAATTACAGTATATGTTCCACATTTATCTTGTAATATTTAGAGAGAGAGAGAGGAAGAAGAAATAACGATGGTTTTTATCAGAGCAGAGTTCTTCAGATTAAAGGAGATGTGTGTGAATTTTATTAGCATTTATTGTTCAGTAAAGTTACAGTAAATTTGCAGCATGTGCCTGAATGTTACATTTTTTTATACATTAGTAATGGGACTTACTAAAACAGGGTGAGCAGGTGTTTAGCACTTAGGGACCCAGGGGCCAAAATCTATCATTGGATACACAGCCCTTCAGCTGCGACTGCATTACCCATCTATATATCTGCCATGTGTTTTATATCATAGCCCTTATCATATCTTTTTTTAGGATGGACCAATCAGCATCCAGAACCAGAGCTATCCTCATTATACACAATTAGAAACCATATATACAGTAAATGATGATAAATGTGTTTACAACTACGAAAATAAGTGTTACCCAAACACATTTGACTGTAGAACACCCTTATAATGAGCATGTGTTTGTCGTGTGTTATACCTTCAAACTGATTGTTTTCAACACAATCTTTAGTGTATGTATCAGGGATGGTGGTCAGGGTGACTGGAAGAGATTGACCCAGAGCCCCCAAACCCAGTGGCCCCGCTGCCTCTTCCTCACCCTCCTTCTCTTCATCCTCTCCTGGTGGTGTGTATAGCTCTCGTCCTCTTTCCCTATCGGGCCTGCTGGATCCGCACGGAGTACCTGAATGAACACACAGTCCTGGGAGCATTACGCACAGTTACCGGAAATCTTCTCACGCTTATTGTCCCGACACACACTGAACAAACAAAGAGAGACACGGAACAACGGGCCAGGAAGAGAGAAAGAGTGAGAGACATTTGCGCTGAGATGAATAATCCACGGCAGGTTATACAGGGACGGGGGATAAAACAGCTCTTGAACGTTAAGATGAAATCTGGTACAGTGCGACCAAATGATAACAAACATTTGTCTGTGACCAACAATCACCATGGCAACAGCTTGAAAGCCACCATGAGAGGACAGAGATGGTGGATAAAGGGGGGGGGGGGGGTGATGAGGGTGGGGGCAGAGGAGGGGAGCTGAAAAAGAACAGCACAATGGAGAGGAGACGGGGAGGGGAGTAGAGGAGAGAATGAGGAGAAATGGAGATGAGAGGAGAGAAATGTGAATGCATATTAGAGGTTTGCAGGAGAAGGTCTGACCTGCTGAGCGTTTGCTCTTAAAGCAGGGCTTGGTCCTGACATCTGGATCTTCTGTGTCTGAGTCACTCTGTGCCGTGTAGAGGTTCCTCTGAGGAGCTGTGGCACCCTAAACCCACACAGAAACATCATCACATTAAACACACACTAACCTTATGTACTGCCGCCACATCAGTGAGGGGAAATCTGATTGGCTGAGTTACGGGAGTTTCTCCCATCTGTCTTAAAGCAGAAATGATGTTATATCTATATAAAAGGGTTTCATATCCTGAAACTAAATTAGGCTCCTTGTTGTCTGCTGTGGACATCTGCTGGTTCGTCCCCTTAGTGCGCTCGTTATACTAGAGATGAGCTAGGAGGACTGTATTCTAGGCCAGTCAAGATTCTTGCACCAAAAACCATGATTTAAAAGACCATTATCGCTAAAATTAAACAAGATATGTTTGCTACTGTATCTTTAAGACCTATATATATGTATATGACCTCTATTATGATTGGCTAATCCCTTTATATGTGAAAACTGCTGGCAAGACTCATAATAAATTGTTATTTATGGGGGTCGACCAAACTGCTAAACACTGAAGTGATGTGTAAACGTGGGTCAAATATTAATCGCTGTGATGTCAATATCATCATTTTTACCTTAGCATTCTCATGGCGCAGGTTGAAGGTGAGCTCCAGATTGGACAGGAAGTAGTCTGAGAACTCAGGGTACATGTCCAGAACCTCCAGAAGATCGTCTCTGTGGATGGTGTGCAGGTCACAGTAGCTCAGAGCTCTAACATCTGCATTGGCTTTCCCCGGCTTGGCGTACAGATGAATCATCTCTCCAAAAATATCATTCTTACCTGAGAGGTGGGCGTACAGAGATCAGAGAGGAGAGAGGGAGAGAAAAGATAAAGGAACAAATAATGCAAGAAAAAATGCAAGAGGGGAAAGTAAGTTCACAACAGAGAGTGTGTGTGTGTCAGTGTTTCTCATATTATATTCTGTTCTTAACTGTTCTTTACTAAATACTAAAGAAAAATGTGCTGTTTTTCATAACATTGTAAAGTTATATTTTTGGTCTTTATGTCTTTTATTTGATAGGACAGTTGATAGATGAGACAGGAATGTACGCAGTGAAGAGAGGGGATTGGAATTGGCCAAGGACCTGTAGACTGTCAGAGCCCTTTGTAAGATATTTTAATGTTTTTTTTTATTTTATTACAACCATTACAATTACACTCAAATGCAGTACAGATTCAGCAAAAAATTCATTACACTGAACAGATTTGTAATTGCTTAAAAGAAAGATCGCATATGAGTGATCGTTGTGAATCGAACAACATTGTTTGTATTGTATGTTTGTTTTTGCGAACTACTTTATGATAATATATATTTTCGAATTATCTTGTCAAACTATCTCTTCGACTTATTAAGCTTCTGCATTCTATACGTGTTAAAAAACATGCAAGGACACGTGCAAACAGAAAGGTCAGGGCCTGACAGCTCATTCCTATGGCAATACATATCAAAGGTCAGACCTGACAGACAAACGACAGCCACCTGGGCAGCGGCCACCTGCCACAAGATCTAAATCTGGCATAGGGTCATGGCTGTAGCCATAGGTACTGTTCACTGTTCATACAGTTTCTGAGGCGAGGCTCCAGTTAAAGTATTATGATAGTATAATAATAGTCTGCACTGCTGGGAGAGCCAGAATTAGTGTGCAATGATGAAGTGTCCATCTGCAACCCTTTCGTAAGACAATACATTCTAGCTGACGTGGTGAGTTTTTTGTCCGAGACCCGAGAACATTCATAAGAAACAGTGGAATCTTATTTCAGCAACTTTGAGAAATTTTGCTGAGTTGCATAAGAGTGTGTGTGCATGCGTGTGTGTTTTCTACCACTGGCCCTATTCTGTTAACGCCAGCTTGCGTAGGAAGAGAAATGGACCATTTAAATTCGGCTTACCCCGCTCCACCTGCCTGCTGTACTGACGGCTAGAGACTCTGAGTGTGTGTGTGTGAGAGTTTAATGAATGTGGCTGTAAATAATGAAACCAGCTCTGTTGCTTGGGGCTCTCTGGCACACAAAGTGACACTCTGTGAATCTAATGAACAAGACGAACGTGTACCACACGCTGTCACTCTCGTTCCAGCATCTTTCTTCCTCTTATTTAATTTTAACTCTCGTTCCACCCCTCCCTCTCTCTGATGACCTCACTTTCTCGTTCCATCTCTATCTTACGTTTGTCAGTCTCTTTCATCTATGACAACATGATGAGCTCATCACAGGAGAGATGCCTGAATGAAGCTCACCGCTTCTTCATTAAATCTCTTATTACCTGTGAGCCTCTGAGCTGTGGATAATACATTTAGATGAGTCTGCATGTGGCTTATTGTAACCCATTTTCCGCAGCGCCGGTAAGCCGCAGTGAGATTCAGATGGACACTTAATGTATAATTGGATGTATATTCTTGTCTACCAGCTTCTGTTCCTTTACCACTTCCTGTTTGGATGTTTATGCGTGTCAATCTTTCCTCTTTTGCAGAATTAAAACCAGACGCTGGATTTTAAAGACAAGATGCAGTGGAACTCATAATGCATTACAAGGCATTAATTCAAGGGTCTTTACAGGGGTCATATCATACTGTGCCTGTGCGACAAGCCATTTACACTATTTGAATGGTCGTCCAGCTCTACATTGGTGTTCTATAGCTCAGCTGCTAGAGCACAGTAATGCTAAGGTCATGGGTTTGATTCCTGGCAAATACACAAACTGATACAATATCTATCACGATTGCACTGTAAGTTGCAACAAGATCGCATTAAAATGTGGCACTAAAATCAAGCCAAAATACTTTTCTGGTCGTTTGGAAATGATAGGATCTCTCTTTCTTGTTTACTTATTTCCTTACCCTGACTGGACAGGTTGAGCTGTTTATTAATGAAGTCTCTGAAGTTTATGAATGTCCAGGTGTCTACTGATGTGTAAATGTGGGCAGTGTCGGTACATCTGTCTGTGTGATGTCACAAAGTCAAGATGTTGATTTTAAGATTCAGTTTCAACAAATGGGTCTTTTGAACCGGGCAGCAAGTTCTGAGTTCTGAAAGTTTGTTTTCATAGTACATCAAATTCTTTTGTCTCATAAGATCAAGAAAAATGCAATTCCCAATGATATCACCCCCTTACATTTCTGTAATATCACATATTTCTGAGTAAAACTAAATTTCCCGCTGAAAATAATGGAAGGCAGCACTTGTTTTTTTTTACACAGGGATTTGATTGGATGGTGAAATCCAGTAGACTGTGATTCTGTAGTATTGGTTAATATTACTCTTCCCTGTCTGTGTGGCTTTGGTTACCGAAAACATCATTTCAGAGACAGGGAAGTTATTACATTTTATGAAAGATTATGAAAATAATCTATCTCCTGCTTTCTTTTCACTGTTAAATCACAGTTAAGGCCAAACAAGGCTGGTAATCATAACATTGCAAGCTTAAACCACACATTCCTGAGTGATCACTATTGTACTCCACCTTAAGATCCCTCAAAAGCATGTATCTCACCCAGAATGGCCACCACAATGTCGTCTCTGAGGATCTCGATGGATCCCCTGGCGAGGAAGTAAAGGGCCGTGAGAACGTCCCCACAGTGCACCAGAGTGTCACCCGGTGGGGCGTGGGTGGTCTTGAAACGCATCGCCAGCGCCCGTAGGCACCCCTTTGTCGCTCCCTGGAATGCATTACAGCTCTGGAGCAAAGTTTGGTTCAGATGAAGACAGATATCAGCCTGCAGGCACTCTGGAAATCCCTTCAGTACCTGCAGAGGGAGGGAAAGAGAGAAAAACAGAACGAAAGAGGAGAAGACAGCGTTCCCCATGGAGAAGAGGAGAAGTGAATGATTGCAGGTTTTTATGGACTCGATTATACAATGCTAGTGTACTCCTCGCTCACTCTACCGCAAATACACAAAAGATGAAGCAGGTTCTGAAGAGACCTGAGAACACATTGCTGAATTGAATTGTGTTTGTCTTTCTATGAAATATGCGCCACACCAGGAACAAGAGAATGCGGTTGATACTTGTCCCACTAATCTGTCTGTTTGACTTATATGATGTCTAATAAAACAGGAAATGACACGACCTACAATCCTTGAAAGTAAAGCTGATTTAATACAAGGTAACAAACTGAATTGAAGAAGTGTTTATGTTTGGCAAAGGCCTGTGCCAAGAATGAGTCTGGCAGCGTGCCAGTCGCACTGCCTGTGGCTTTTCCCTTTGTGACTCTCTGAATACAAATGATCTAACATCAGTTTTGAAACGGCTCGATGTTTAATTACTTTGATTGGCTGTGACATTGAGACTATGTATCTCATAAATCAACGTATATTACCAATACTGCACTTGTTTATTGCATATTAATTATTCTGTTCACACATTCGGACATTTCTGAAAAATGACTGCAGCTTATTTGGTCTACTGTGTCGTACAATAAATGATTCTTTTAGAGAACTGTTTTATAATGAAGCAAACATTAATCTATACCTCCTGCTCTTACCAGAGTGTTGAAGGCAGTCCAGTTGAGTGCGTATGAGAAAGAAACAATGTTATGAGATCATGTGAACATATCAACACTTTTAACATGAACACTCATGTGAGATACTGGTGGGAACGTACTGGATTATGATTGTTCAATAAACCTGTATTTATTACTCATTCAAAGACAGTAATTGGGATTAAGCCTGCACAACACACACTGGCCCGTACCATGTTCATGTCGATGCCATTGGTGTAGGTCCAGGCGTGCTGGAAATACTCCTCCAGTCTCTGTCTGAGCGGGTTGGGAATCTGGTGGAAGCGGATGAATTCTTTGACACGAAGCATCTGCAGATGATACCGAGCTGTTCCTGAGTACAGTCGCTGGATTATGGCGGACACGTTCCCAAAGATACTAGCGTACATCAGAGCTAATATACAAAAGAAGAAGGTTCGAGTTAGAATTCAAACCAATCTGAACATAACAAACCCGTGTGTGAAATGTAAGACCTAAACAGCAAGAAGACCATATTAGCAGAAGATAACTTCTGAAGGTGTGATTCACTGATACCCACAGCCAATGAGCATGACGCAGATGGAGAAGATCTTCTCTGAGTTGGTGTTTGGTGATACGTTTCCAAAGCCGACACTGGTCAGGCTGCTAAACGTGAAGTACAACGCTGTGACGTATTTGTCTTTGATTGACGGGCCGGAGGCGGGATCGCTATAGTTGTACTGCTTTCCAATGGACACGCCCAGATTATCCAACCAGCCAATCGTGTGCTCCAGATAGGGCTTCTCCACATTGCCGATCGCATACCATATGCAGGCCAGCCAATGAGCAATTAGTGCAAATATACACATGAGGAGCATGAGGACAGCCGCACCATACTCTGAGTAACGATCCAGTTTTCGGGCCACACGGACCAATCGCAATAGTCGAGCCGTCTTCAGCAGGCCAATCAGTGTGGTGGTCTGCAAATAATCAAGATAATGTAAACAATATAAAAACTACAATCTATTAGTTGTACTACAGCAGCAAAAAAACAACAATTATACCTCCCTATATTTATATATTAAAAGGTGTTGGTTGCCATTGCATTGCTATACGGTTGCTAAGGTGTTCTGAGTGGTTGCTAGGGCGTTCTAAATGGTCGTTTACTGGCCCACCCCCCACGTCTCTGTGATATTCTACTCAGTAGTCGTTTGGTGAATTTAATTTCATGCCATTTTTTGCTAATTTCATCAAAGGTCATTTGATCACATAAAAAGTGACAGCACAATTAAGTCCTATTATTTATATTAAGCATGTCTATAAAATAATTCAGTAAAGGATGAGTTATGCCCCAAAATACATGAGATTAGATTAGATCCTTACACATAAATCACATCATAGGAGTAACGCTTGCCTCAGCTAGCACCACTAATTAGAAAGCTGCAATTTAAAATGGACATAAATCTTTGAGCTGCTGTGCACGACGTATAATTGTAACTTTAATATCTCCCAAAACAACTTCAACGCCACACACACACAAACACAGCTCACCTCTTCAGATCCTGACCCGAAAATAAGCAGGTCAAAGGGAACAGCTGCCACCATGTCTATGAGAAACCAACCCTTGAAGTAATGCACAGCTATTTTAGCTGGATGGCTGACCACCTCCTCATTGGCGTTGACGTATGTGGTCCGGAAATTAATCAAAATGTCCACAATGAACATAATGTCAACTATGAGGTCCACCACATTCAGAGGACTGCAGGAATAGCCGCACTCGCGCCTCTTTTGCTCCTCCAGGTCGTTGAGGAGGAAGGCCGCACTGTAGGGCGTGAAAATGGCGGTGTAGATGACGAGCAGCAGGATCAGCCAATCCCAGACAGCCTTGAAAGGGCTGTAGTGTAATATGGTGAATTTGTCGATACGTGCTGTCTGAAGCTTGTACTCTGGAAGCACATCGGCGCCTAGCGACAGCACCTGAGGTGTGGAGATTGAGATGCGGTTACTATGCCAACAAGGGTCCATTTTTGTTTCACAACAGCTATATCAGAAGTTGCGACATCAGAGGCTGAAAACAACGTAGTGACTCATATGAGAAATGTACATGTTGTTAACTATAACTGCTGAATTCCGTTGGATTAAGAGATTGTTGACGTTAATGATGTTATTAAAGTATGAGATCACTATGCTTCTATTTTGCTTGTTTTCAGTTTAACAGAATCAGCATATTATTGGCACCAATGTGAGTGAAAATGTTTATGAAATAGCTACATTTCTGAGTAGCTGGTATTCCCTTCTTTTACTGTAATGATGTAATTTCTCAAATGATTGTAATAAGCTGGAATGAAACTGTTGAAATGAAACTGGAGATGACCACATCATGACGGGTCACAGCCGAGGCAGCTATGAGTTAATCACGGACCACAGCACAAAACCCCGTCACAGACAAACACATACGGTACAAACAGCTTGTTATGTCCTTCCCATCAGGGAACCAGTCGGAACAGATAGGACCGGTCTGACTGTTGAATAATCAAACGCATGCCTCATCATTTGCATTATATTATACCACACAGAATACACCTATTATTACACATGAGTCAGAGATCTGCTTTGGTCTGTACAGCAATAGTATATGACAGCATGCGTGTGGGACATAGTAGGACAGTCTCAAAGTCACAGAGGCAATTATCATCCAGCCATCCTCTGCATTCCTCCACTGATACAGAGAGAGAGAGAGAGAGAGAAAAGGAATGATTCTATCCTTGACAATTTCCTGTTTCTGTCTGTGACAGTAATTGCCATGCCTTCAGCAAGCCTCTGTGTGAGTGTGTGTGTGTGTATTTGTGTGTCAGTGGAGTGTGTCTCTCACTTTTCAAACACACACATATATACACAACTACACAAGTCTCTGAATAACGTAGGTTATCTGCTGGGGGGCCCGTGGGTTAAAGCAGCTAACAAGTCCAGTGTTACACTTTGAACAGAGATAAAAATGAAAAATCAAATTAGTCCGCCAGTAAGCAACTCTGTCCCTTGCTCTCCACTTCAGAGTTTATGTCCAACCCTAAACAGACACAGCTGAACAAGGTCTTTAGTATTACTAGAAAGCTAGAGACAGGTGAGTTTGATTCGGTTTAAAACTAAATGCTGTGTTTGTATTAAAGCGGCACTTCGCAGATCGACACAGATCCGTCTGCTCTCGAATCATCGGTCCGTTTGAAACCGAACACACCCGGGCTTGCAGGACAGAAGATCATGAGGGCCCAGTTACCCAGATCAGAAATCACCATATACCTTATAACATACATACTTATATCTCTACATATATTCACTGGTAAATGACAGAGTGAATTACACAAGTCTGCAGAGGTCGGCCTTTCATAACACAAAACATTTACATATAGAGATCTTAAAGGTACAGTCGCAAAAACACACCATCAGAAAGATAGTAGAAAATGATCATAAGAAACTAAATTAAAACTACATTTTATGGTGCAACATCATTGACACTAAACATTGAAGAATATTATAACATGAATGTATTTCATGTATATACTTAACATTAAAACTTAAGGTATATATCTATATACATCTAAAAGTTGTTTATAATGTCTACTGTAAAATGTACACTATTACAGTACATCATATAACGTGTAAGAAAACCAGATATAGAATTAATTCTTTATTAGATAATAGAGTTAATTCTTTATTAGATAATTTATCACTCTTGATAAATGAAATATTTGGTATAAATATAGTGATATTGAAATATCAATAATACTTTTTTAATAAAAATTTGTTTAAACTTCATGAGTCATATCCTGCCAAAATGAGATTCTTCATGTAGCAGCAAATAACTGGGGTTTAATTATTGATTATCAGTGATTAATTAATTGATCAATAATTGCAATTTGGTAATTGCTCTCTCTTTTGGTAACCCTTTCATGGCTGACCGCAGATACAGCTTTATAGACATTACAGCGTGGTGTTTTCAGATCCTAAATTTTGAATAAAAAAATCTTGGTAAATCTTTGAAATCTTGAAAATGAGTGTGTGTTGCATGTGAATATAGATGTCCTCTATGAGGTCATGAGTTTAATAACTTCTCATGAACTTTCCTGAGTTGAATAACTTCTGTATTTCACTATTATTAAAAAAGTTCTGCAGTTACATGTATTAAAATAGGTGTCAATTAAAGAGAGTGAAGTCACGTTTGGCACAAAGGTCGTGTGTGCGTGTGGGAGGCTATTTTTGCATTAGATGCCAAGACCCGGTTTAATTGGAGTCCAAAACTTCAACCAGCATGATACAAAGAATAGAAAGATGAAACAAGCCATCTGTGTGCGTAACTGGCCATCTGGTTAGTTACAGGCAACAAGTATATAATGTGGCAAACAAACAAACAGTGCTATTGACAAAAATAGAGAGAGCAAAAGACGAGGAGGGAGAGATAGAAGGATAGAGAGAGAGAGAAATGGAGCCAAGAGTTATATATATTTGTTTAGTCATTAGTGTTGCATGTATGTTTGTACTGTATGTCATTTACCCTAGTATTGTGTCTATAAACCTAGTTATATTTACCTAATGTTTAGGATTAGTGATGATTAATTGTTGCCACTATTCTAGAAAAGTCTATGCAGCTATTTTAGTTGGAATTTTGTTTAGTTTAGCTTATTTTAGATTTTAAGTAGACTAGTTGCAACTAGTTAACTAGTTAAATGGTTACAGTCAAAACAATGGTTAAATGGTGTTCACAACCTATTTTATTTCCAAAATAGAACATTTCTGAGAGAAACAGGACATTCAATGAAAAACAAATGTTGGGCGGAGCTTGACTTTATCTATTGGGAGTTAATTGGATTGTGAAAAGTGAACTTCTAAACTAGAACAGCAGCAAACCTGGAAGCATGCTTCTAGCTGAATGTGGTGGATGAACTTTAATGAGGTTTTCCCAGCAGTACTTGCAGTCTGAAGCTTAAGTTCACCCTTGAGAACATCTCATTGTATCCGTATAACGGTAATGACTATTTTTTAATCGTTATTTAAATATACATTGTGCACAACAAGGAATATTACTAAGGAATGTTTTTTCTTAAAGTACATAAATCACTTTTGATTTCACTTTTTAACTCCCTTCAGACCACATTTTAAAGTTTATTACGCAGGTTTAGTTATCAGTGATATAGTGCATGTGGGTGTCCCAGCAGAAAGCCTCTTATCTCTGTAATTAAAACAACTCTTTTCTGTCTGATAAAAGAGAGATAAATGTTGTTTTTAAAGGGGACCTATTCTGCCCATTTTTTATTACAAGATGTAATATAAGTCTCTAGTGTCTCCAGAATGTGTCTGGGAAGTTGCAGTTTAAAATTCCCCACAGAACATTTATTACATTTTTATGTTTTAAACACACTGTTTTCTGGTGTGTATCTTTAAATGCAAATTAGCTGCTAAGCCCCACCCCCTTTTCAGAAGAGGGCTGTGACTTTACAGCTTGTGCTTCATCGTTATCATCACTGGCTGTCTGAGTGCAGATATAAACACGGTGAATCGTAAGTTCACAGTTTCCACAGTTGGGAGAAATCTGGTATCGCTCGGTAATTTTGGATTTATGTAGTGAATTTTGCATAATAGGTCCACTTTAACAGCCTTTTGTGAGCCCACTTTGTTAGTTTTGTTCGGTTTTTGGGGTACTGTATTTAAAGTGGTAAACAAACGTTTATACAGCAAATGTTGATCTCCTACCTGTGTGACCTTCTCTGTGACGTTGTGCGTGCGATCTTTGACCTTTGGTGCGATGATGGTTTTCTCGGAAGAGTGTGGCGAGGATGCCCGCTTGTCGTTATTGGTCTCTGAGAAATTCAGGGTGATGAGGGGGATCTTGTTGATGGTGCTGTACTTTGTGAGGTTCGAATCAGAGGTGGAACCCAAGAGGCTGGACTTGATCTGATTGAATGGACCTGAAGCACACACACACACATTCTCTCACTATATGCAATAACTGTAGTCTTTTATATAGATGTCAACGTCACATACTGTATATTAATACGTCTTTCTAAACCAATATTTTTAAAGCCATTAAGAACAACTTCATCTATTAGTCAATCATAAACACAAAATACAAAGACAGCAGACGCACAGACAACAGAGACATGCTAACTTATTGGTTAAAAAAAGAGAAGCTCTAGCCATACCCCCAGCCATCCAAGAGCGCGACACTAGCCAATGAGAAGAGAGCGAAAGAGAGGGGGAGGGGAAGTAGAGAATGATTTCACTTGTCAATGATTTCACAAGTCAAGAGGTCAAAGGTCAGGAAAGAAGAACCGTACATTGACGCAAACAGGTCACCGAACTGAAATGGTCGGCATAGTCCCGTACACGCACAAAAATCCACAGAATCTATTTTTTAGCAGAATACATTAACCTTAACTGTAGGAGCGGGAAAACCACTAGAGTGCAAATTCAGAGAGAAAGACAGAGAAGCAGAAAAATAGAGATTGAGAATAAAAGATAAAGCAAAAGAAAAAAGCTCATTCTTAGATCTTAAGTATTGATTTTAATAATGCAAATGATTAAACGCTTTCCAATGCATGCAGCTCTACGTTACGTAAATAACACATGCAAATCTTCTCTGTCCATTTGTTTCTCTCACACACACACACACACACACACATTACTCTGTATTTTTACTGAGGGTGTTTTGTGATGTGTAATGTTGTGGGTGCATGTTTCAATAGCATTCAGTGTCAGCCTGAGCATGCTTCACACAGGCAGGCAGGCAGACGAACGTGTGCTGATCATCAGCTGTTACCTTTTATACTACGGCCATTATCTGAGAGAGCAATAGAGTACAGATGGTGAAAAGAAAGAAATATAACAACAGACAGTGAAAGGCTGTAAGTTCAAACAGCTGTAACAGAGGAGAAAGGGTGAAAG
>JAZGTI010005245.1:11134-25871 GCA_036877585.1 Botia kubotai | reverse complement strand
AGGACTCGGGTTGCCCCGGGTGGTAATGCTCAACTCAAACACCAGCCTTAACAGCAGGGGATACAAGAACTACACTCATCAAATCATTCCTCTCTCTCTCTCTCTCTCTCTCTCTCTCTGAAGTAATCAATGTACCAGCATTGTTCAACAGCACCAGGATAGTCTATCAACCCCCTCCTGTGTTTATGCAATTATTACAGCGTCTCTTCTAAGTGCTACGAACTGTTTGTACGTGGAAGGTCTGTGACATCATGAACTGCGATGTAAGAAGGTTAACACACTTTCAGTTTGATCCATCAGGCACTATTGGTGGAGGTGGATTATGGGTAAACATGTTCACGTTATCTCGCCCTATACTTGAGGCCAAACATTAATTAAGACACGTTTTTCCCAAAATGAGGTATGGACTTGGTTTTCAACAAAGTTAAAACCATCAAAGTATCCAAATATTCAGAATGGAGGGTTTCAAAGTTACTTTGCTTTAGGTTGATCATAGGCAACAAATCTCAACTTAGTTGAGTTAAAATGATCTTTTACAGAAAAAAATGTTCTCCTGTAGCTCAAATGGGAGAACACTGCATTAGCAGTGCAAAGGTTGCGGGTTCGATTCACCAGTAACACATGCAGATAAAAAATGCACACCTTTAAAGTCACTTTGGATAAAGGTGTAAATGTAATGTAAACTTAATGTAGATCGCAGATCTGATTCCAGATTCCAGAATCCCAATTTGCTTTGCATGGCAGTCTGATGGTTCCAGCCTTAGTCCAAAGCACATCTGAGGCAGGTAAAGTGGCACACTTCAGCCCTAATATTTTCAATGACATTAGGTCACAGTGTGTTCAGGTGTACAAGAGATGATGAGAAGGAGAAAAGAAGGGAGAACAGGGAAGGAGGGAAAGGTCTCCTCAATATAAGAGGTGCCAAGCTGGTCCCCAAAACCTCCAGGCCAGGGTGGAGAGAGAGAGGAGGAGATGGGCAGCAGGCTGAGACACCTTGGGGAGTTGAGGAGGAAGTGGCATGCACCATGTCTCTTGCTCCTGTTGTTCCCTCATTTGATTTTGATGAATAATGCATGGGGAGGGGGGCCCAGTCTTAAAGGGGCACCGCTGCCACAGTGGGAGTCATTACTGAGCATGCCACACTGATGAGAAGAAGGAGAGAGAGAGAATGAGAGAAAGAGAAAGAGAGAAAGAGAGAGAGGCAGGGGGATGGGGCCAGAACGCAAAAACAAGAAAATGAGGGAAGGAAAACAGTTTTTAGACTCTTATTCAGACATCCTAGATAAGATTCATTTCACATTTCCTTCTTTACCCTGTGCGTTCTACTTTAAAATATCGTAAGTCGGTTAGCATTTATATCTATATAACAGGTAAATAAAGTCATCCAATCTGATTGGACAGGAAGAATTCAAAGAGTGTTGATATTTAGTATATCAGTTCATATACAAACAAATTCATTGATACTGCTCTGACTGCATTTGGAACAATTTTTGTTTGTTAAGCAAACATATCTGGCCATATAGTGTCTGAAATACAAGTCGACTGCTGTGTAAAAATAAATATACTTATATAGTATATTTAAGTATAAATACACTTAAATACAAATATACTTTTATACTTAATATCAGCATGGCTGTGATTGCCTTAGATAAAACACAGCTGCACCAAAACAAAGTACAGCTTAAAAAAATAAAGTTACAACAACCACGGAAAAGAAATTAAAAGTTTTAAAATCCATCCACGTGAGAAATAAACCACGTGACAGTGCTGCTATCTCACAGGTTGTGTTTGGGTTCAGTTTGTGAGGATGGCTGTCTACGCTCTCTTTAGAAAGCAGTCGGGTCATAGCGCAGTTACAGAACTACGCCTGCTTTATACACCCTTCTTTCCCAGGCTTTCAATTTTGACATAACACCCCAGTAAACCGATTTCATGCAGCGCAGTTGCTGACTCACTAGAGGAAAACGCATTTCCACTTGGAACCAGAGACTGACTTCCGAGAACGCGTTCGGAAAAGCATCGTGTACCGGCAGAAGCGGAAGGCAGAGGGAAGCGGGGTAATGCTGCAGAAGCAGATGCGGCGGGCACAGCGCACGGTGTCATCGCTCATTGTGATTGGGTATTACAGCATGACGGATGGCACCCCGCGGGCCACTGCGCGTCTCCTCCGCGCTTATTACGGCTGTTCTTAAGCGGGAGTTGATTTAGCTTAAATAGGTTGTTTCATAAGAAGACAGCGGCGCTGTCACCGCATCTCTGTTCCTTCGCACTGTGTCCCGCCACTTTAATTGAATAATGCCTCCTCTACATACCTATTAGTGTGCTTAGCTACATACCATGCCCCTATAATTGCTTATACAACCGAGCTAATTCTACCGCTGCCCCTCCTTTCCTCTCCGTTCATGCGATATTTCACGCGGTTAATATAGAGAGCGCGCCTGTGAGAATGAAGACTGCTTGTTTAAAGGGTTACCGGGTCCGTGCCGTGCGCGTGTTGTCTTTTATTCGCCGTAATTATTCGTGTAATCATTCATCTGCAGTTTATCAGCTTGTAGGACCTTTATTAATTAGTATACAGAACGATGTCATGCCACTTTTTACGCTATTAGGGTCACATAATTCATGAGCTATTGTCACGCTGCCTGGGAAAGAGAGATGAACAAGGTTTTTACAATTCTGTGTGAGATTATTACAAAGTGATTATTAAAAAACATCATTACATTAAACGCGGACGTCCTGAACCTGTCACGTGATTCAGACCGCTCTTGTATTATGACTAAACTTTATCTCTCTGCGGTTCTCATAACATATTGTAGATCATATACAACTTCTGTTTAATAACGGATTTGTTATACCAGTGATGTTGTGGGACATCCAGCTCAGTCTGCTTTGGCCAACAACAAGGTATTTGGCCCTGAGGTAAATTTGTGGACGTAGCACAAGTTTTTGGGCTGTTCAGAGCTGTCCAGTCAGCACCATCAACGGAACGCACTGACATCAGCACCACGGACAGCTCCAAATAACCACGTCTGCCAGCGCTGTACTTTTTACCCAAAAACGAAACAAAACTAATTATTTACTCCCCTCCATGTCATTCAAAAGTTTGTGTGCAACACACAAGAATTATTTTTTAAAGAATTTCGCATCATCACACAAATACGAATCTCTAAGAAATAACGACGTAATGTTATTTATGTCCAGCCTGCTGCCATATTTTATTTGGCAGTTGCATGTAATAAAACATCAGCATCGTCAGATTAACAGTGACAGTACTTTTTTATATGTTCAAAAACAAATATTTTATACTTGTATTAAATTACATCTCTACCTATCAGAAACATCTGGAAGCTGTAGCCATCATGACAGTGTGTTTAATCCACATGTTTTACCTGTGGCACTGCAGAGATAATGTTGCTGTTACCGGCAACTGGACTGCAGTCAAATTACTAATGTGACGTGTCATCGGCTGTAGAATAACTCCATTAGAGTATAACGTAAGATCCTGTTTACAAAGTTGGCAAGTTGGCATTAACTGCAGTGCAGTTTAGAAGTTGTGGGTTTTAGAAGAAGCTCAGTGGCTCAGTGGTTAGAGCATGGCGTTAACAACGCCAAGGTCATGGGTTCGATCACCTTGCACATAGAAACAATGTATAGTATAATGTATAAATGCGTCTGCCAAATGCATAAATGTATCAGAGGCCAAATGCAAAAAGGCATCAACACACACAAATGAAGAACACCAGGCAAGGTGGAGCTGTGCCAACACAATACATACCCTCTCTCTCTCTCTCTCTCTCTCTCACACACACACACACACATGCACAAACATAGATGATGCCAATAATGCTGCCAGTCATTCCCTGCAAACCGAAACATTTATATTTGTCATCGAACCCCTCCACTACGCAACGCTATCTGTCCCACCCCACACAACGCCAGCCCTGGCTGCCCGAGGTGCCCGCTGGTTCCACATGATTGATGATGCCGATATAGAGGCAGATCATTTGGGTGCCCCTCTCTAGCAAGGACGTAAATCACTTCGGCCCACTCTAATGATTTTTCCCCAGACCCATTTGGCAGAATCCACAATAACCTATTGAGCCTTTCATGGGGACAAAGAAAACATCAATAAAGTCAAATAATGATTTTATTTAACCACTTTATCAAGGATTGACACCCATTTTCCAAGGTTGGATTGAGGAGAGCTTATGGAAGCCATCGAGGTGTCTTGGCATGTTAAGTATTAGGGTCACGACGGTAAATCGTTGCGGGTGTTTTATTGGGTAAAGTTGGTTGTGGCGCGCTACACCCCTCAGACTGTTGTTATCAGTGATAAATGACGGTCTGGAGAGCGGATTTGGACTCTCGAGGCCTTGAGGTGTGACCATTAAAATGTCCAGCCCAGGACAAGTCGTGATTTGCACCTAATTGATGAGGTCATTATGATCTAATTAACCACACAACTTCAACGCGACACTTACTTTGGATTCTTTATGGATTCTTTAACAGTGGAAAGCTAACTGGCAACCAAGATACTTCACAAAGCTATTTTACAAAGGACTGAAAACACGTTACAGGCAATTCATTTTGTATTAATATATATAAAACACATTTAAAGCAACGAATAGTGGGTTGCTTAGGTGCACCGTGAATTGCATTCAACGTGCTTAGGAAACCAGGACGCTGCTATTTTTAATAAACTGTGGAAAACCTATGAGTGCCTTAATAGTTGTCCAACTCAGGTTCTGTCTGTTCTGCTGTTGTCAGGGAGTTAGTCCTGATAAGGTTAAATGTAGCCCAGGTCTGCATTATTTGACCTGACAATTGCCTCATGAGTAATGTTGCATAAGGTTAAAAGTTAAGAAATTCGATTCACAAATTTGTCTTTTTGCTCTTTTTTAGCTGCCAGGTTTATGCCAGCATTCAGTAATTGAACCCTGTGACTGAAATGTTTACTTGTTGATGTGACACGAGTGTAAATAATCATATTTAAAAAAAAAGAACCCTAATAACCCTTTCTGCTCTCTCACTACAGGTATCGCCTCTATCAAGCAATGAAACGCTGGAATCTTGGTGAAAGTGTAACCACGTTATTGTCACCTTATGATTTTCGCTTCATTGTTTTCCTCACCTTGCGAGTGGCTTTGGATAAAGCGTCTGCTAAATGCCTCAGCGTAAATGTGGCTGGCAGTGAAATGTCTCATGAAACTGACTGCCAAACGCTTTCTCGCAGTGCATGCCAAAGATTCATTCATCTAGTTAAAAAGTTGGATAAATAGTTTAGGGCCACTTCTAGTTTCGGTCCATCTAGTCCAGTCGCTTCTGAAACATAATTCAAAGAACAGGTCAGCAGTGATGAATTGCAAACTAAGCTTTATCTTTAGTCACCGATTTTTGTTTGATATTAATGGCGGGTTAAAACTTCAAAAATCACTCCACATTCACTCCTTTCACAATGTACAAATGTAAAAAGGGTTTCTGTGAGGGTTGGGTTCAGGGGTAGGGTGAGGGTTAGAGGATAAAATATACAGTTTGTACAGTATAAAGTCATTATGTCTATGGAAGTCCTCACAAAGCATATAAAACTAACATTAATTTGGAGGGAAGAGCGCACATACAATTACAGCACATATCAATGGAGACAGTGCCAGCAGAACAGCACCAGAATGGAAATAGTACAATGACATACAGAGGAATAAAGTGATATGACGTCTTATCGTTTCTTTCTTCCTCCTATGATATTCTAGCCTCACACACACACACACACACACACACACACACACACACACACACACAGTCTATCAGGCAGGAAATGATAAATGTAAGTAATGCCACTGTAATCCATTATTAAGAACTGGCAGTTAGCATGAATAGGGCTAAGGAGTTGGTTAGGGAGGGGCTGAGCTCCTATCATCAAACTCAATTATCATCTTATTACAAGCACTAAGTGGCCTCATATTAGGGTCACTGCCCTTAATTTCAGGAGGGAAAATAATTGGTAGCCCCCTTAATAGCAATACACAGACACATTTAGCAAACCCCGAGGGGATCCTTTGGGCTAATCAATGGGAAGTCTGAAAACACAATTTGACCTCCATCTGAAAAGCGTCTGTCTCTCTTTCTCTGGTGCCTATCAAACTTCAGCAAGATAAAAAGTGACGATTATGTAAATATAGCTCCCCAAAACACTCCATTTAAATATCTGCAAGTTTGCAATTAGGTTTAATGATTTGTTTCTAAAGATCAGACTGGATTTCGAAGGTATTTATTTCTGGTATTGTTAGTTCTCCCTCAAATTCCCTAAGATGAGCACCTTTGAGTTTATATGTTATTATAATAATTGAGTTATTATTTGTCATGGAGCCCAGACCCCATGTGTCTCCCTGGATGATCGCATTTAATCTAGAAGTAAATTCTAGCTCCGTGAGCCAAGCGGATTGAAAGGTTTCTGAGAGGCAGATATGGAGAAATAATCTTTCTCAAGTGACATTGATATCAGATTTGACCAAACGCACATTCACAGCCCTATTTTTATTCCCCAAAATATGAGCCTGAAGTCTCAGGAGGGATCAGTGACAGATGAAATAATCCATCTGTATTGTAAAAGTAGTTTTCTTATACGGAGAGCAGCCCCTCAGGTCCTCTGTTGTGTAGATTGAGGGTGACTCTGCCCATAGGGCTCCTCTAAGTTAGGGCTCCTCTAATCGCCCTCTGAGTTAGTTACCCGGTTCTGTGGACACTGCAGATTCAATAAAACACTTTCCTGTCTGTTTCTTTTCGTCCACATATCCTCATTTCACCCTTTCATCATCACCTGTACTGCTCTCTGCTTTGTCACCGCGCCGCTAACGTGACTAGTTAAATTGGTAATGTACAAACCAGCCTAGTTAAATGGATCAGAACATATAGGTGGAATGGTCTCTTTAATTTAAGAGTTTCATGCACATATAGTTCTATAGAGGACGGTTCCTAACTTGAATTTAACCAGCGAGTTGGTGATTTTTGGCTCCTAAGGCAACTATGTAACTAAGCGATCAAATATGCAAAAAATAATATAATATATATGCAGATCTCTCCTTTAAGCTCTGGCTCAGAGCCTCTTATTTCAGAAATGCATGTACGTTTCTCCTTTATTTCCCATGAGTGAAAATTAAGGAGGTGGCCATGATGCCCAGGGAAACGTGACATCACTGCGCAAAACAATTAAATATGTTAAAGGCTCTTAGGGGATCTCTAAAAACTCTTAGAGACTAATCTTTTCCCAAAAGGCTCCCTAAAAATAAATACTGCGCAATTACCACAACAGATTCCTGAGACGCTGGACTTTGTATAGATTAAACTGCATTTACATTTACATTCACTGAGGGCCGTTCAAGTGTGCGAGCAATTAGAGGCTGAGGGAAAACAGCTGAGCACACCTTTATAATTAACAAAAGACAAAACAGCAACAAACTGTGAGCAGAACTTATAAAAACAGAACAACAATTATTTATCTTTTAGAAATATTACTACTATGCGCTAACGAAACAAAAAAAAATCAATTGAAAATATTTGTGATTAAAATCTCTTATGAGATTAAAAAGACATGCTTATGGGTTTTGCCAGACATTTATAAAAATATTCGTTAAATCACATAATTTTAAGTCTGCCTTCTTATATTAAAATATACATGACAAACGAATGTTTATGAGAAATTGGAAAAAAAGAAAAAGGTTGCACAAAACAAACAAATACTTCTGAACATGTTTAACATGATTAAAAAAAAAATTCTAATAAAATTTTTAAAAAATTATAAAAATAAAATTGTTTAAAAAAATTAAAATGAAAAACTTTATATATACTTTTATATGTTCACTCTTCTGGGTTGTTCTGTCCCATGCCTTACAAGAATTATTGATATTAAACAATGTGCAAATAAAGTGGAACGTTTTATCAAAATAAATATTTTATAAAATAAATATTAGGTTGACCGTCAAAGGTAAAAAAACTAGCATCAAGAGGGACTAGTTTTCTCTACTGTTCTGGTGGAGGATATAAAAATTAAAATGTCCCCAACCTTCCCTCAAAGATACATAAAAATGAGTTAATTCCAGACCTATCATCAGAAACCAGAAAATCATCATAACTAATTATGAAAAACAAGCCGGTTCGAAGGTTTGAAGCTAAATTGCAATATAATGATAAAACACTCATGAATTGCATTTTTCTCAGCCACAACCAATTTATATTTTCCATACTAGTCCTTAAACAGCGACAGGAAGTCACAGTGTGTTCTGGTCCTCTGAGAGACAGAGCCGGTCAGAAGTCAAGATCATTTTTAATTCCTCTCACCTCCGGTTGCCAAGGTAACGCGGCAAAACAAGTCAGCCTTCCTCCAGTGTCACACTGGACAAAGTTTTGCTCTCTCTGAGGGCGATGCTAAACTATTTTAAAAGCCAATTACTGCAGTTTTGGGGCCCCGTTGTGGGGGGAGGGTGTATGGAGTGAGAGCCTGGTGGAAATATGTAAATAGAAGCGAGGAACTTTAGACGAGCGGGGACATGAGGGTGTGTATGGGTGATCTAATGTGTTGACCTGACCTGTGTGGTGTGTGTTTGGGTGATAAGGGCCAGAGATGAGGTGGTTCAGTGAGAGTTCAGCAGTTGTAATTATTTTCAGGTCACTCTACCTGAGAGGTTAGGGGTGCTGGACACAGGAGGGGAAGGGAGTGATGGGTTAGGAGGTCACTGTGTGGTTAGCAGGCCAGTTTCTTCGGCCTCACCCTCACACACACAGACACGTCCCAGCACCTGCGCTGAGATATGAGAGCTTCATAAATGCTTCATATTACAATGTCTCAAACTTAAACTGCATGACGGGAAACACAATTATGCTGTAGGGCGTAGGGAACATCACAACACCTTGTAATACTGTATGATTGTAATACTGTATAATTAAATGTAATACTGTATGATTCTTAAAGTGACAGTGACTTAATTTTTCCTTTTAAGTAAATAAAGCGTTAGTTAATTTCCAAAGTTCTGCAACATTAATAAATAAACTATTACTACGTTAGTTATTTAGTTAGTTAGTTAGTTAGTTAAAATTTCATTAGCAGATGTGCTGTTTAAATCCTAAAGGTTTTAATCTCCTATTAAATCAGATTAGGCTTACCCAGAAACAATCTTTGTTATGTTGGTTGAAAGTCTCTTCATATTCTGATAGCAATCACTAAGTGGTCTAAATAACCAAGTATAAGCATAAAATGTCCAATCATTGCGTTCGCAATTGCAGAAAAAGATCATGAAAGCATTTCTCTCAAACCCACCTCACGTTAATCAGACAAACAGATTATGGTCTGCACACGCATCACGCTGCAAAAGACACGTCATTTTCATTTGAAAGATGAACCTGGACCAGCAGCCCCCCACACCTCCCACTCCCCACTGTGGTTCTTCCTTTTTCCTTCCGTCAAAAAACACTTCTCTCTTTATCAGTGCAATTACCACACAAACAGATCCATCACAGCCCCAACTGTCCTCTTGAATCGCCTCTCCTTCCGCCAGCAGCCTAATTAGTCCTAAAGAGGGAAAACCGATGGCAGAATAGAGAATCTGAGCGAATGGACCTATCATGTCCTTCTCTGTGTGTTTGCAATTGTGATCGTGTTTATCTGTTTCTCCCTGGCTTTCTTGTTTTGTTTGGCCATTCTTTCTCTTTTAATCAGTGAAGAGAAAGCCTTCAAAGGAACGTTTGTGCGGGCGGCAAACTGAAGTGGCCTGTTGGTAACGGCAACAGTAAACAGAAACAAACACGGTTGCATCTAATCAACGGGCCTCGGTTAATGTAAACAATGTCATTTTTTGGCCTTAATGAGCCAATTTTCTGCGGACACGAGAGGCTAACAATTGGGGCAGCGGCTTTGATGTTCTTCATTTGAAGGTTTGTTTGTGATTGCCGGCACTTTTGTTTGGGAGCCCCGTGCCGGGCGTCTTTCATCTCGCTGAAAAGGGAGAGTCACATCTCAGCTGGATGCAAAAAAGGAGGAGTGAGAAAACAGAGAAAGAGAGAGAGAGAGAGAGAGAGAGAGAGAGAGAGTATATACCACCTATTTACCATAAAAAATCTCTCATCAGCTGATCTCACCCCCTTCGTTTCTCCAAACCCTCATCCTCCCTCTTCTTCTGAAAACACACACACATTTACTTATCTATCTAAATGGGGACATTCCATTTTATTGTTTTATACACAGCTAGATATAAACAATATAATCTAACCCTAATCCACACTCTAACCCTAACAGAAAACTTTCAGCATTTTTGCAATTAAAAAAAAACTTTATGTACTATATTTTTCAGCTTTTTGTTTTTATAAATGAAGATGTCCCCAAAAGTTTTTGCAGAGATTTGTCAGGTGTTGCTTAGTTTTGGGTACAAATTTGTACTTAATATACAGTTAAGTAAACCTCCACAACACACACACACAGGCATATCAAGGAATACAACAAGCACATGGGTTTGGTGTGTATAACTATTATATGACTCATTAAAAGGTGCCCTGGTGAGAGTGCATGTGTGTGTATGTGTGTGTGTCGTTGACGGAGCTTAATTAACATGAGCTTGACAAAAGGTGACACAGACCAAACAGGCAGCCGGCGAGCCAGGTGTGTGTGTGTGTGTGTGTGGTGCCCAGACATTCCACACTGACCAATATCGCCCGCGTTCCAGAGTGACAGAGAGAGAGCGTCAAAGCAAAATCAGAGATAATGAAACATCTTCTTTCCATAGATAAGAATTTAACTATTGACTAAAATCTACTTTTGGTAGTCTGTAAAAGTTATAACAAGAAAGTTGAAACGTCAAGGGGAACAACGAAGAAAATTTTTTACACGTTTTATCCCCCTCCTGGGTGTAGTGCATACAGTGTTGTTAAGAAACTACAAAATTGTTCCTGTAGCTCAGTTGGTTGTGCATTGTATTAGCAGTGTTCGATATCCAAGGAAATACATGTAGTAATAAAATGTATAACCTGAATGGACTGTAAGTCCCTTTGGATAAAAGTGTTTGTCAAACGCATAAAAAATTAAATTTGTGTATTTGGTGATTTTTTTTTAAACTAAAAGTTAAAATTTCTAGGACTTTAACAGACAAAAGCATTTTAGGTAAAATCACAGTTTTGGGGTTTGGGCCTTTATCTAACAGTCGAGTAAACTCTTCCAGGGTGAGAACACACACACACACACAATCACATACACACACACTGGCTCTGTGAGTCAGGGGCCTCTGAGGCCTCGTCACTGCACCTGCTGGGCCCTGCGGAAGCCAGCTGTCAGCTCACATGTGCGCCGGACTCTGTATGCAAGTGTGTGTGTGCTTTCTAGAGGTGAGGGGTGATGATGTCCAGGGGAGAGAGAGAGAGAGAGAGAGAGAGAGAGAGGGAAGGAGAGAAAGGAAAACAGATAGAAAGAGAAAATGCAAATAAGAACAGAGAAGAACAGAGTCTCTTGAAAGTTAATTGACTAACTGATCCACTATAATAAACCATTTAATCATTCGCACTTTGACTTAGTTCGAAATTGAAAAGACTCACCAAACAATTCGGACATAAATTACAAGTAAAATTATAATATATGGAAATGAATATATAGGTATTTTATAATTTCACTCAAAAACACACCACGTATGCAAATTAAGAGTATTCATGGTAAAAGTAAAAATAATACACATATTTTAATTAGTAAATATACAAATATTGTATATTCTATACAATACGTGATATATAATATTGTATAGTTAATATTCTATAAGTTCCTATATAATATATATAGTTAATATATGCTACATACACACACGCTCACACACACGTCATGTATATAAGAATATATAGAATATTAACTATATAATATTATATATTAACGTATAGAAACTATTCAGAAGTTTAAAAGTGTTTTTCTATGATCATGTTTTAACTTAAAGCAAACCCAGGATCAGGTGAAATGTTGAAACTTCTCTTCCATCTGACAATTAACGTGTAAATAATTTAGTCCATTTTTCACCACTGTGTGACTTTTAGAACAAGGAAACACAGAGATAATCGTGTAATGGACAGGTGTTCCCTACATCTGACAGCTGAGAACAACAGATGCGTAACCTGCTGTGAAGGAAACAGAAAGAGACACAACAAAGGCAGAAGGGAAAAAATTGCCCGTTTTGGAAAAATCAATAATGTTCACTGATATGAATCGTTTCCCAGCAGTTGCACTGCTGCACTGCTGTGCAATTCAGTTTTGTTCCACTGAGGTCAAGTGTGCATGTGTGTGTGTGTTTGTGTAAGCCTTAGAGAGCTCTTTCCTGAGGTTGTGCTGGAATGTATTAGAGTAGCTCATGTCAAAGCAGGCGAAAGCACGCATGGCATGCAACAAATTCCACTTGGCTATTCTCTCCCTACACGCCAGACCTCTGGAGAACACCCCCTTCAGGGGCCAGAGATACCTGTATGCCCTCATTAGGGCGCAACAGGTCAGAGTTCATCGTTCAGTTTGTCTTATGATTTGAATTGATGTGCGGAAGTAAACTCCTGGACGATCGTGTCAGAACAGATAGAGCTCCACTAAAACTGACATTCAGGTACAAAATGTGAAAGCAAATCCTGGCACTGTTGGGTTTAAGCACAAAACAGTAAGGTAGAAAAAAAAAAAAAAAGAAAGAAAGAAAAAAAGAAAGTTCTATGCTTAGAAGTTAAAAGCAAGAATGAAAAACAAGATGTTATAATTTTAATTTTAATTAAGTAATTTTAAGCAATTTTAATAATTAGTGACAAGCACAATAAAGTAAGGTACAAAGAAAGAAAGAAAGAAAGAAAGAAAGAAAGAAGAAAGACAGAAGAAAGAAATAAAGAAAGTTTTATGCTTATATCTACATCATAACTACATCATGTTCATATGAATAAGAAACTGTGTAAATATCTGTAAAGAAAGCTTGTTTTACTCGCTCTCATTTTGTACAATTACCGGGAAAGCTGGAGGCTAAATAATAATTGCACAATAATACCTGATAATGAGACAGAATGAGGAGAGCTCTGTAAGAGACAATCCGTCAAAAGAGAGGACACAGAATCACACAGCTGGCTAATTATCAATGACCATTGATACACAAATATCTTTCTCTCTCCTGTCGCTCTCACCCCTCCCTGGAGGAAGAGCAAGTGTTTTGTATAAAGGGAGGTGGGTCGAGTCAGACCTACTCTCCTCTCTACACATTTCTGCACGCCTCCCAAATCTCTCCTCCTCCTCCACGTCACCCCTGCACACTGTCTGTCCCCATCTCTCCAGGAGGCATCTGTCAATCATCGGTGCCTCTCAGAATCCCGCTGGAGCTCATTGTGCCCGCGGTCGCCGACGGAGGCAAACGCTCGGAGGCGGCGGCGGGCCGCAGATGGAGAGTGCGCTGTCAATCATTGTCACTAATTATTAATTTCTGTCACTCAGCCCCGTGGCAACCACGTTCTCTGGCTCTCTCTCTCTCCCTCTCTCTCTCTCTGTGGCTTCGCTCTCCCAGGGTGAGGTGATTTGGTATGCCATCTCTGTGACGGTTCAACTTTTCATTATGTGTCACTCACACACTGTATTCTCACCTAGGTCACTCCCCTAGATTCTCTGCTTAGGTTTAATTGTATTTTACCTTCTATGCTCATCTTTATACCCTCTGACCTCTGACCTCTGTCCCCAAACCCCCCCCCCCCCCACCCTGACCTTCATTGTTCCACCGTCCTACCTCCATCACCATTAACAGAGAGGAAGTGACCCAACTACCAATTTTTAGGTTGTAAAAATGTTTCCCTAACATTTCCACTAAGTAACAAAAACATTAGAAAGTAATTTTAAAAGTCCTAGGAACATTCAAAACGCCTATTTTTTAAAAACGCTATTTAAACGTTTTAAACGCTATTTAAACGTCTGTTTCACTAACTACATAAGAATAATGTTTTGATATATATGATATCAAAATATATGACAACACTAAAGAAAGCTCTACTGATGTTACTGCAAGAACGTATGTGATAACTTTGAGAGAACGTTTAGGAAACATTAGCCAACATTCTGAGAATGTTCTCTGTTAGCTGGAAGATGGTGTGTTTGCTCTATCAAAAAACATCTCATTTGATTACATCAGCGATCATTCGTTTGACTTGATAAGGAGAAGGTGAGATGACCTGCCAGGTTGGACTTTCCTCAACCTCTTCCATGACCCGCTCTGCTCATTATCCAAAGTTCTTCAACCGAGCGTAGAAGAGCTTGGGAGTCTTTCAGCAGTTCATCTTGGCCATCACCAATCCTAACTTCCTCACTTACATCACCTGTGCTCGCTCGGTCGGTTTCCCTCCTATATTTACAGCCACCAGCGCCCACACCTGCGCCTCCTCCACCCTCATCCCTGCTTCTGTATTCATGCTGTCTCACTTTATACCCCTCCTCATATCTCTCATGTTTCTCAGTCCTGCGATAAAAGCCGTTCATAACAAAGATAAAGCGGCACTATTCGAACCCTTCAGCACACCCTCAGTTTGAGTGTGTGAGTAATGAAAACAGGATTTTTTCTGACATCAGCAACGCACGCTTTCCAAGATCTGGCAGCTCCTAACCAGACCCTTAAAGAACAGCGGAGAAATTACACATCATTGCAAGCCAAGCAACTTAGCATTCTTTAAAAACAACTGTCAGCTGCACAGAGCTGCACAGAGAACAGCATTTCACTGTGTG
>JAZGTI010005245.1:0-11090 GCA_036877585.1 Botia kubotai | reverse complement strand
TACATTAACTATACTGCACGATTATGTTTCTATTGAAGACAATCACAAGGCATGTCAGAGAAATGTTCGGTTCGGCTGAGCTGAGAACAGCCTGTTAAAAAATACTACAAAATAACTTCTGCAAGACGGAGGCGCATGTTTTTTTTTAATAGCGTACACATCACGTCCTGCGATGACATTAAAGCCCGTTGTACGCAGCAATAAGCAAATAATTAATTTCATAATGTGTTCCTCTTTTTTGACATTCTGACTTGAAGAGTTACGGATTTAATTGCGAGAGGAACCGAAAAGCAAATTGCCCTTTAATTACAGTTTAGTGACAACAACAGAAAAACTCTGAAAGGAAGAGAGTGAAATGTTCTCGTGAAACTGTCTGTCAGAGATTTAAAAACCGGCAAACAAAATCAGACATCTGATTTTAGAAATCTGATTGAGCAACAGGAAGAGAAAGTGAAACAGTCACGTGTAGATGCTTCTGCCACCGGAACTGATTGCTGTCAGTTTTATCCGAAGCGACTTACAAACGACAAGAGCTTTAAACATTTTTTCTTAAGAAGCAACAAGCCGAGTCTACAAAGCTACATTTACAAGCAGATATTGTATTCTGTTACTAGAGACGAGATGAACAGGAGGTTTTTTTTGGTAGGAAAGCGATATATGTATACCTTTAATTATAAATGGCCCCCAAACTTCACACTTCCACTTTCATAGTATAATCTTGACGAGCGTTACATTTGAAAAAACATGTTTTGTTAATGTATTAGTCCAAAAATTGATTATTTTTGCATATATTAAAAATATGTAAAATACATATTTACATATTTTTAAAAAATAACATCACCTGCATAATTTCTGCATTAAAAATGCTAACAGGATAATGTTACGGTGAGGGGAGATGCTTTAAATTGTCAAAATTTGTTTACATTTGTCAGAAAATGTGCTAAATAAACAGAAAAGTAATGCATATTACTGAATGAACAATATAACTCCAGTAATATGAAACAAATTCAAATAATAATATAGTACTTCTACAAGTAATTTCACTAAACTGCAATTTACTATAATCTGCTAGAATGGGAATTATAAACAGTCCCCATAAAATAGGGAATCCATTACATGTTAATGCTCTACCAGCTGTAGCTCATTTGGTGGACAACGTGTTAGCAGCGCAAAAGGTTGCGGGTTCGATTCCCAGGCAGCACAAATGTATAACTTGAATGTATTGTAAGTCACTGCCAAATGCATAAATGTAAAACACACAACAAAATATATAAAATATTACACGGCTAAAGACTTTTTTGATGAATACTGGCACAGCCTGAAGAAAAACACAACATAAAAAGTGGAAGTGAGTTACAAAGAAAAGAAAGAGAAAAAGGAGGCTATAGGATTAAAAGGCAATAGCCAGGAGTGCTTGTCCTGTCTGATTTGTTCTCTGTATTAAATGTTTTCACACAGTTAAGCGCCCCATCACCACAGGTGCTGGCACAAAGCTCTGATTGCCCTTGACAACAGAAAACAGAGGAAAGGCTCCAAAACCAGGAAACTTTGAAAGACAAGGTCACAACTTTGCATGACATCAAAGGTTAATCAAGAAAGTTCTTTTAATCGTAGGAATAAAAGATAAAGGGAGAAAAAACAATAAACAACCGAGTTTATTTAACGTCCTTGAAACATCACCTTCATTCTTTTGTGTTTTACATTTTTCTGTTTAATGTTTCTTGGACAACGGTGAAGATTTAAATGAGAAATTCTGCACGGGAAATTACTGGTGAAGATCCAAACCGCAAATAATGGATGGGCTACACAAGACTTGATTTACAGAGAGAGAGAGAGAGAGTGTCAGAAAGAGAGAAAGAGAGAGAGAGAGAGAGAGAGAGAGAAGAAAGTATACCCAATCTTTCTCACCTACTGCACCTCGTGAACCCTGCTTTGGTTTTGTACTGCGTTATTCTCGATCTCTCTGTTTCTCGTTCTCTCCAGTAGATGCTATATACAGCCCTTTTCATCGCTACAGCTTATGCTGTTTGTGTTGCTTGTTCTCTGTAACATACAGAATATTTCATTTGTGCAGCCGGTCCTCGTTTTAACTCTCTCCCTCTTTCGCTCTCGCTTAGTTTGCAGTTGCGCTGCTAAGTAAGCACTCTCGTGCGCACTGTGCCCACAGCAGCGGATCTGCGGCTGTCACTTATTTTCCTTCACACTCGTTTACTCTTTATCCGTCATCCCGCAAAGGTCCTAAATCTGACAGTTGTAGCAAACGCGATCTCACAAGGAAATCTGACACAGTCATCACTTTTAAATCCCGCAAAAGACACATCAACGAAAGTTGTGTGTTTGCCGGAGATTTGACAATACTTGTTGAACCGGCTGCTCAGTTATAATCTTTGGGCTGATATATACATATACATATATACAAGACAATGCATGTTTGTTTCAGTACTTTTCATACTTTTCAAAAATTTTAGCTTTTGCAATAATGACCAGCTGACTGAACCAAGACTCAGAAATGCTGATTTGTGGAATCACACTTACTCATGCTGAATCACACTAAATCACACTGAATCACACTAAATCATGCTAAATCCCACTGAATCTCACTGAATCTCGCTGAATCCTGCTGATTTACACACTCTAATAACCGTAAGTACTTATGTATTTATTTTATTTTAAACAACACATGTGTGCTCACTAAATAACACTGAATACCACTCACTGCTCCGAATAAACCTGGTGCAAAACAAAACACATGCACCTCCTACTTTTAAAAAATAAAACTGCTCCGCCCCGGGCAAGAATTACACATCTCCACACCACTGACATGACCTGTTCTTTACATTAACACTCTTGGAACACTGTTAGTCCAATGACATTTGTGAACCGTAACTTACAGTTGTATAATACGCTCATATGCTGTCTAATCTGCTGTATATCTGTAATATTGTACTACATTATTCTATATTATTATTATTACACAGCAGCTATGATATTAGTGTGAGCCATTATCTTACAATAAGACAAGCGTGTCAACATCAAGTATAAATATGACATATAACCATATGTTTATACATACTGGCTACTAAAAACAAGTGGGAACCAATAAAAACAGGAACCGATGTGTGCAACTCAACTGTGTGATCAGCGGAACAAGTTTAGGTTCTTTCAAACAAAGTTTAAGGTCTACAAGGACTTTGTATACAAGGTTAAAAAACATTCCAGCTCTAGCAATGGTGACTGTGCAGCACAGGGCAGGATGTAAAGTAGTGCAGACCATGTCAGAGGGGCTGCATGAAAAGCTTTAAAGCTGCTAGAACAGGCCACATTTCTGCTCTGGCAGTGTCCACGCTGTTCCTGACCATTGGAGAGGTGCTACCACCTGAGATGTGCTTTCTGTGGGATTTATTATGACCTCGCTGTGCTGTCCTCAACTTTCACACTGCAGCCAGCATATACAATCTCTACCCTTCCTTACTCTGTGCCCTAAGACTGTATAAACTGTAAAAGAACGTGAGATCTTTGCGGTCTTCTTGTAGATTTGCTGGTCCATGAATCCCTGTTAACCTGTCGGCATGGAGTGCCAACTGCTCCAGCAGACCCTGGAAGGAACCCTAGTCTTTGATTAGTGCAGTAGTGTCAGTGTGTAAGCCTATAAGACACCTTGTGGTGTGAGACATCTTGTGGTGTGAGACATCTTGTGGTGTGAGACATCTTGTGGTGTGAGACACCTTGTGGTGTGAGACATCTTGTGGTGTGAGACACCTTGTGGTGTGAGACACCTTGTGGTGTGAGACACCTTGTGGTGTGAGACATCTTGTGGTGTGAGACACCTTGTGGTGTAAGACATCTTGCGGATGGAAAGACAGATAAAGAAGCCATGAGAAAGAAGGAAGACAGACCTACAAAAACAGAGTGACAGGTGGAACTGAGGAAACTGAGGTAAAGAACAGTACGGTACTGTTCCTCTGTCACTCCTATGGAGAAGGAGATATAAGAAAAAGAGAACGAGGAAGCGTGTGAGACACACTGAAATAAACAGGCTCGTTCTCCTTCGTTCTGCTTTTTCCACAGATTCTTGCCGCTTTTATCCACCGATTTTTCCGCAGCTTCACATCTGACTGGAGAAAGCAAATGACTCGAGGGCTGCCAATCGCCTGTCAGCAGCCATAGCCACAGCACGCGTCACTCTGCCACATCACTGCACCGAGCTGAACGCGCATCACATTTGTTATAGCCCAAAAACTGCTGCCTAATAACTCCCTCTCTCAGCCCGAGCCCTCTCACAGGCTTTCTGCACCACCGCCAAACCCTCCAATAACTGGAACGTTCCCAGCGATGCGAGAAGAACATGTTTTAAACCAGAGTCTGATGAGAGCGGAAGGATGGCAATACGATTTTCATGATGCCCGTGAATGGGCAATGAGAAAGGGGTGAGCTGAGCGATGCAGCTGGGTGGATATAAAGTGTGTGTGGCTTTTCGAAACCATATATTGAGGACAAATTTGTACCCAAAAGTCAGCAAAACCTGACGAATCTGAGCTCCTTTTGAGGACATCCTCATATGGAAAAGTGCTATAAAGAAGTTTTTTAAAATTGTACAAATGCAGAACGTTTTCTGTTGGGGTTAGCGTGTGGGTTACGTTATATTGTTACTAGCTGTGTATAAAAACAGTACAAGTCTACGGAATGTAGATATATACGCAAGTAAATATGTGTGTATTTGGATATTTGCACAAATGTGTAAAATCACGTATATAACCATGTAAACATGGTTTATGGGGACATTCCCTGTGTCCTCATAAACCAAATCGCTTAAAAAAAAAAACATACTAAATGGTGGTTTTTTTTGTTAATTAAAAAAGGTTTTCTGTGAGGGTTAGGTTTAGGGTTAAGGGAGAGAATATACAGTTTGCACAATATAAAAACCATTACGTCCATGGAGAGTCCTCATAAACCACATATGCCAATGCGTGTGTCAACCTTGGGCAGATTAGAGGAACAGAACATTCAGCGATTACCCGATCCATCATGTTCTATTAACTTAGAACAAGCATGCCGGCTGTACTCAGACACAACTTCTGACCTGACCGGAACATTGTATCTCCACAAGAATGAGATCATATTTATATCTGTCGCTGTTTCTTTAGTCACAGTCGACCCAGCGCTGCCCATTAGCCGGCTACTGGCTGACTGCCCCAGCTCGATATGCTCTGATGGCCCAACACAAAAAATACAGGAGCACCACTCCTGTCTCGCTCCTTACTTTTTCTTTTCCTCCCTCCCTCCCCCTCCCTGTCTCTCGTTCTCCTACTGTCAGGACTAGAGGCTGTCTGGTGTTGGATTTTGTTGGCAAAACAGCGCTCTAATAAAAGGGCACCCTGACAGTGCTGAGGTTTGACTACTGCGTTCCTCGGATCCATAGCAGAGTAGGACAGGCCACAGAATCAGGTCCCTAATTCACAATCAGAAGAAGACAGATCTCTCCTCACAGGACAGCTCGCTGCAAAAATGAGTCGTGGAGCTGCCAGGCCAAGCTAAAAAAAATAACCAGCAAACAGCACCTGGCAAAATGGCAACCGGAGCAGTTTCTTAAAGTCATAGTGCTTTGTTTAGAGAAAACCAAACACCGTGTCGTCTATTGCGATATTTTTTCCTTCACACCTACAGTGAGGAAAGATAAAAGCGCATACACGGCTGACAAATGTCTATCTCTGGTGTGTGCCTGGCACTTTCTAAACTTAGGATGTAGAATCTCGCAAGTAGCCACAAAAGTTAAAAATGCTTTAGTATCCGGTCAGTAGAAAATCATAGGTCTGAACTGCAGCTGGGCTGAGGTGTGAAGCATTAAGCGTTCCCAATTATTAGCCAAGTTTGGTCATTAATGTATGGGAGCGAAGGGGGTGTGCGGCCGCGTCACTTTTGATAAAGCAAAGCAATTTCAGTGGCTGCTACTCAGCCAAATTACAGTTGTACATCATGCTGGTTTCTCTCTCACTGTACAAGTGTCTGATGTTAACATTTCATTAGCAGGTTGGTCGCCACTGAAAGGGTGAAAGAGAGACAAGACACAATAACTATGTGGAGAGAGAGAGAGATGTCATTACGGTCTAAGTTATGAGCAATGGCGCCATCTAGACGATTCACAGCAGCATTACAACGCGATTCGCTTTTCTCAGTAGGACGCGAAATGAAATTACTGTACATCGAATATAAATTGGGGGTGTTAAATGTTGCACCAAAACGCAAATAGCGACCCGTTTCAAGCAGTCGTTTAAATAAACACATTTCTCATAATCATTCATTCATCATAATCAATTAAACATTTCTAATAATCACAGTTCTATATAACTAACGATTAAATTTGAAGACGCAATGTTTGCTTGGTTATTTTGTTAATTAAGTTAATATCTTATGTAATACATTTAAAGGATTGCATGTCGAATTTTATATAACCCGTAACGAACAGCAGTATAAATGACCAAAGAGCAGGAAAGCCTGAAAGCTTTGTGTACTGTTTGAAGTACACAAACTCCCCGTAGTTGTACAGTAGTAACAACAGTTGTAGTAAATATGGCAATAGGACAGTATCGCTCTCTATATACATTTTATCATCCATTGTCGAAAACCTCCCCAAATAAAAGCCTAGACTTTTAATTGACCGTAATTTTAATAATTCACTTAAAAGTTACGTGGCAGGAGTTGCTCGTTTCACACAAATTTCAACACCGCGGCAGGCCGATGGCCATTTAAAGGATTAATGCATGATTTTTACAAGAAATTAGAAGCGTAATGAAGTGGATAGTTTTCTGTCAGCGTTTTATTGCCTGTAAAGTGCGTTGATGTGGGGATCTCATAATGAGTCGTGACAGCGGCTGCGAGGCGTATCTGTTTTATTCACGCTCATATTTAACAAGACCGCACGAGTAATTGGTGCCATGGCCGATAGTGGTACTAAAAGTGAATTACGCCTTCAAAACCGAAACGAATAAAACGGAAATATTCCCTCCATTATTATTAGAGCGCCATTTAAAGCCTTGTAACTAGGGTGCGCCTTTATTGTTTAATGAGGCTTCTAGCAATGTTTCAAAAAGGACCTAAAATGGAGGAAATTAAAGCTAAAGAATAACCTGAGGTAAAATGTTTCAAACGCCTTTGAAATTCGACTTACCTCTCACCGTGTCTTTTTGTTGCGCTGTTTTTAATCATTAAACTTTAGTACTTTGGCGCCCCCAGATGTCAAAAGTACTCCGTTGAAAAATGTGGTACGCATCAAAGCATCTAATTTTACCCTTTTCCTCAAATTACATTGAACCAAATTGCATTACACGTTAAATGAAATCTACGAGATTAGCTTTAATTCTAAAGTGACTGAAGTGAGTTGATTTGTAGATATTTTAAATATACGCAGCAAAGTAGCTAACGTGGCCTATAAACTATGACGTATGAAGTTACGAGACACGGATGTCGTGATCGCTCCATCTTGAGTATGTGGATAAATCAGTGACGTCACATGAATGTGGTTTCTGGTGTGTGTAGGTTTTATTTCTTGTGAATGGTGACACTGGCAAAATGCAAAAAAACACTCACCTACATGTAGTCTGAGCAACAAGCTAAAGATCAATATGTTTGTGTCTTATTTCATTTAGGTAGTACTTTTATCAGATAAAAAACTATAAAGGTGGTGCTGATTGCAAGACAACATGAAGTATTTCTATAAGAACGGATTTAACTGATTCAATATCTCGTCACCTCGGCTATCTTCTGACTTTATTTTACAGCAGATTTCCTCCTAATCAAACAAACATGCTGATTGGTGATTGAAAGAGAGAAAGTGACAATGAGCAAGTTATAACATGAGTTAAACTGTATTGGCACCTCAGAACCGGAATGTAAGTACGCAATTATTCCCACTACGTTCCTAGATCTCACGTGCTACATCCCAAGCATGATATCATTTAATCAGAGGGCAACAGTTCTACACAGCATAGCAGGTTGAGTTTAGTTACGATCTCTCACGTCCACTGAGGTATGTGTGATCACAGTGTACCAGAAGGTCAGGTGGAAGGGTTCTACATCTCCATGTGACTTCACAACATCTCTAGGCCCTATACCTGTGCACATATGCAAATCTACACCCACCCACCCACTCTCTCCAAAGCATATGTATTCAAACCCGCATGTCCGCCGTGCACACACACAAACTCAAAACCACATTTCAATCCCTTTTCAATTTCTTTAGTAAACCTTTTAAACACAGCACATAAGGCTTGAGAAATATTGATGTACGCTCAACCACAGAAGTCTGCCACATTCACTTGCTGAGGAAGTAAACCAGGTATGTATTTTTAAACTCGGCTACTGCGTTAAAGTGAACCAGCAGCACATTATACAGCATTCGTCCAGGTACTGCCAGGCCGATCAGCCTGACGGGGTGAGACGGGGCCTCTCGCTGTGCTTTATTTTCCAGTGACTGGCACTGCGTTACGCGCCTGCGGTCTATCGTTTTCTTCGTGAGGAACAGTTTGTTAATGCCTTTTAGTAACACAAAAAGTGGTCCACATTCTTTTGTGCCTCTTCCCTTCCATCCTGCTGTGGCTTTGCAAGCTTACCCACGATGCATTTCAGCAATAGCCCCTCCCACTGCAGCAAGTCTGTTTCAGTGAATTTCAGGCCCTTTGCTTTGCGTATGAAGCTTTTGGGAGCAGTAATGATGGTCGACATTCTCGGAATGCGTCCCATCCTGTAGTCTTTCGTTTTGTTTTTTTTTACCTTATCCATCGATTCCACTCTTTCATCCCTTTCTGTATCTCCATCTTTCTATACAGTGCTCCTGGGGGTGCCGTTTAAGGCAACAGTCTTCATGAGAGGAGTGCCAGCCGGCTGGTTGCTTGCCCTGGAGGTGGACACGCCCACTTCAAACACCTCGTGAATGGCTTTCCGGAAGCAGTGGAAATTGTAGTCGATCAGTCCTGTGGTACAAAGAAATCAAACGAAGCATTTAAAAACAGTCAACTAAAAAAACACTTTTATGGTGCTTTTATTGATGATTTCTGGAGCTTGACTGACTGGTCGTGTCCTGCCATTGCATTGAAAAAGTTAAAAAAGTATTCAAATTCCTACAGAAGAACAAATACGGGTTTGGAAAGACATGGCAGGGGTGTTGACAGAATTGTAATTTTTGGGTGAACCACTTCATCAAAACCTCAAATGAACATCTGCAGCATAACAGAAATGCTGTAGTTTACCTTTTCGTTCAAAGCTCTCCTCTCTCAGGATGCAGACCAGAGCGAGGAACTTTGTGACCTCTTTCAGGTAGAGCACTGTGGTGTTGTTGAGTTTGATGATGGCCATGGACTCCTTATCATAAGCGCTGCCACTGCCATCCTCCTTCAGTCTGCACAGTCCAAACACACCTTCACAATGTACCAAACCTCAACCTACACCAATAGTGCTTTCTGAGATAATAACTACATAACTTCTTTACTGAAGGCTACAACCAAACAGTCTTATTTAAACATTAGGTTTAGTTCTGGGCTTTGTGCAGGCCAGTCAAATTCTACCTATAGACCCACACTACAGAAAACATCTGGCCTGCTGTACTTAAAAAGGAGATTGCATGTCTGTGTGCTAGAGTTTCAGCCCCTCAAAATAATGTCAAACCATTAATTAGAAGGGATGTTTACTTCCTTTGGGCCATATTACATTTACATTAATGCGTTTAGCAGACGGTTTTATTCAAACAGTGCGTTCAAGCTATACATTTTATCAGTATGTGTGTTCACTGGGAATCAAACCCACAACCTTTGCGTTGCTAATGCAGTGCTCTATCAAATGACATACCACAGGAACAGCTACAGGAACATACGCGATCCACAACATACAATATATGAGCAGCTATAACGTTTACAGATCTTACCCATAAATACAGGAGACGTCGATGACCACATCGATCATGTCACAGCAGAGCTCGTAGGACTGCATGTCCACGGGCGAGCTGTCGGTTGCGATGTAAATCTTACTGACCACATCGAACAGGAAGGCCTTCTCGATCCCTGAATTCTGTTAGCAGAGAAACGTGCATACACACAGACATTATCTAATGCCCCGCGGGGTTCGATATGGGATCTTACAGCACGGAGAGCGTAATAAAACATGCATGAGCACGACTGCACAGAAGATGGAGAGCCAAAAGCCATTTCCACCACACAATGAAACCGTTTTCCCACCAGCTGACGAAAAACTGCATATTCTTCATAATGACAGTGAAGTAGAAAAACACACTTACAGATATGAAGATGTTGAGAAGGTTCTCCAGCGTGGGAAGCTGAGGGATGAGCTTCTGCACCACTTTACTAAAAGCCTCAAAGATGGAGTGATCATAGATGCTCGTTAAATAGAAACTGTGGAGGACAGAAGAAAATATAAAACGTATCATCAGATAGAAGATCTGGTATGTGTTACAGCGGATCTGCACAGACATCACAATACAGACTTGTGAATACAACATTAACACATTCAACACAACTAATATCACAGTACTGGACTGTGCTGTGTTTTCAAATGTCACTCTGGCTGCATTTACACTGTCAACCAATTGCAATGCTTTCGATCGGCTCTCATTGCATACATGCAAACAGCAAAAACACAACACACAGTGGAGATTTAACGAATGAATGCATTGGGCCACACACGTAATAAGGCAGCATTGCAGTGCAGTATAGAAACAGTCCGTCTATAAGGACGCTTCTCACTGCTTAATTTAGCATGCAAAACAACAACTGTAATCACGTGCACGTGCGTCTGAACTCTGTGAAAAGCTCTCGCAGTTATGCGGCTGCAAGACGAGTCAATATTGCATGTGCATATACTGCATAAATAGAAATATATTTCTATATATTTATGCATGGACATAGATCATTGGCTCTGAGGTAACACATCGGCTGCCAAATGAACAAAGTGCCATTGAGAGTGTTGAGATCACAGAATCTGCCAGAATAGAAGTGACAAGAAATAGCACTGCAGTGCTGGACAACAGCCTGTGCCTTACTAAAATATCCACCAGTATCAGACCAACATCATCCACTGAAATCATC
>JAZGTI010005244.1:0-13673 GCA_036877585.1 Botia kubotai | reverse complement strand
TACACTTGCACAAAGTCAGGGATTTTGTAGGATTATAGTCAGGTGTATGATCAACCAATTATACCAAACAGGTGCTAATGATCATCAATTTCACAAGTAGGTTAAAACCCAGTCATGAACTGAAAGTTGTGTAGGAGGCTTTAAACTGGGTGAGGAACAGCCAAACTCTACCAAAGCTACCAAGGTGAGGTTGTGAAAGACAGTTTCATGTCATGGCAAGATTGAGCACAGCAACAAGACACAAGGTAGTTATACTGCATCAACAAGGTCTCTCACAGACAAAGATTTCAAAGCAGACTGGGGTTTCAAGATGTGCTGTTCAAGCTCTTTTGAAGAAGCACAAAGAAACGGGCAACATTGAGGATCCTAGACACAGTGGTCGGCCAAGGAAACTTAGTGCAGCAGATGAAAGACACATCAAGCTTAATACCCTGCGAAATCGGAAGATGTCCAGCAGTGCCATCAGCTTAGAACTGGCAGAAACCAGTGGGACCCAGGTGCACCCATCTACTGTCTGGAGAAGTCTGGCCAGAATCGGTCTTCTTGGAAGAGTTGCAGCCAAAAAGCCATACCTCCGACGTGGGAACAAGACTCAAGTATGCACGAAAACATAGGAACTGGGGTGCAGAAGAATGGCAGCAGGTGCTCTGGACTGATGAGTCAAAATTTGAAATATTTGGCTTTAGCAGAAGGCAGTTTGTTTGTCAAAGGGCTGGAGAGCGGTACAATAATGAGTGTCTGCAGGCAACAGTGAAGCATAGTGGAGGTTCCTTAAACGTTTGGGGCTGCATTTCTGCAAATGGAGTTTGGTCAGGATTTACGGTGTTCTCAATGTTGGGAAATACAGGCAGATACTTATCCATCATGCAATACCATCAGGGAGGCGTATGATTGGCCCCAAATTGATTCTGCAGCAGGACAACAACCCCAAACATACAGCCAAAGTCATTAAAAAATATCTTCAGCGTAAAGAAGAACAAGAAGTAGTGGAAATGATGGCATGGCCCCCACAGAGCCCTGATCTCAGCATCATCGAGTGTGTCTGGGATTACATGAAGAGACAGAAGAGACATGTGAGAGAGCCTACATCCACAGAAGATCTGTGGTTAGTTCTCCAAGATGTTTGGAACAACCTACCAACTGAGTTCCTTCAAAAACTGTGTGTATGTGTACCTAGAAGAATTGCTGCTGTTTTGAAGGCAAATGGTGGACACACCAAATATTGATTTGATTTAGATTTTTCTTTTGTTCATTCACTGCATTTTGTTCATTTATGAAAATAAATGTTTAACACTTCCATTTTTGAAAGCATTCTTTGTTTACAGCATTTTTTCACACCTGTGTGAAAAATAGTGTCTTTTATGATGCTGTAAACACTGTGAAAAGCACACCATATATAACATTCTAATACAATGACCTGAATCTGAATCTAACCCTGGGCAGAACATACGGTGAATTGTTACCCAAGAGTCAGGATGGAGTGCCTATCCTTCAGAGTGCTGAAGTCAATTTTGGTGACCTGATAACATCTCTGCACACTTCACTGCACACTTCACTAGCAGTGCAAAGAAAATGTACGCCTTGCTGGTTTGGAGTTGCTGGCTATTATTAACCTAGGAGGACATGGTCTAGAGCAGGGGTCATCAACACGGTGCCTGCGGGCACCGGGTGGCCCCCAAGGACCACATGAGTCACCCACAGAACTGTTCTAAAAATAGCACAACTCACTAGTGAGCTGCGTCTAAAATTTTACTTTATTCTGTTGCTATTTTTTTTTACTCACACTTGCATTTATATCGATTTAAAAATGACAATATCTTAAAAATATGTTTATTATACACGAAGTTTAGTTGTTATTTCAGAAGAGTGTATCAAACTGGTAGCCCTTCGTATGACTTAGTACCCCTGAAGTGGCTCTCAGTTTCAAAAAGGTTGGTGACCCCTGGTCTAGAGAGTGTCTTGTTCTCTTTCATACTGCTGTACGATAAAAACACTACCAAACAAACCATCAAAAAAAATCACCTCCACACACACACACAAACACATCTAACATATATCAACTCTTAATAATATTAAACGTGAAGATATCAAAAAATATATCTTTCACAATTTTAATTTTTTATTTTTTCACAAAAATAAAATGGGCCGCAAAGGCTGACCCACGTTGACTTTAAAGGGATGGCATGTGTCACTTCTTTCACTAAAAGCAGCACCAAATGAAATTCTAAATTATTATTCCAAAGTAATCGATATCAAACAGATTTCTAAAACAATCCTACTCTGCCACTGGTCAGAAACAGGCAGTCCTGCCCCAAACACACAATATAAGTTAGCCAGTATTCGACACATGGACCACTCAAAAAACAGCAATGTTTGTCAGTCACAGTGTTTATAGTGTTCAGAGAGTGAATGAAAACTAGCTGAGCTGCCCAATAGGAATGTAAATAGGCCTTAGGGCGCCTCAGAGGACATGCATTGTTCAAACATGGAGGAAGATTGCTAGGATCATGAGATACTGATGCACAATGACTCTGGCTGGACCGACAAGGGAGTAAAAAAAATTCTAACAGGATACTAACAGCTCCCAAATCCAGAAAGCAGAGCAGGCCTGCTGGCTGTTCTCAGTACCCTGACTTCAAACACCTATTACTGCTGATGGGGTAAACCTCAGGGCCTCATGAGCCCTCAAACAGACTTCACTCATCCGCACACACCAACTGTGTCACCTGGCAGCCCAGCACAATGCTTAAAAGCAAAACAGATGACATTAAAGGCTTTTAAAACCAAGGGATGGGAATGAGAAGGGCTGCAGCCCTAATATGCTAACACTTCCTAACGTCAAAAGATCTTGAAGCAGTCAGGCAATCAATTACCATCGGCCATCTGTGCACAAGCCTAGGTGATTGTGTGATGTTTGTGCACTGGATCATGTAAGCGAGCATGACAGCAGTTCTTTTCAGCTGTGTCAGGATGAGTCACCAACAGCAACGTATCCATGACAACAGATGGACAATGGAGTCAATTTACAGCACCTTTGGGAAAATACCTCATCTTGTGACCATATGATACAACAAAGAAGCTCCGTAATTACCTGCCTGTATGTGTGTGTGCTGGAGATGGCAAACATACTGCTACTTTGGTAGCTAGTAGAGCTGCATGATACTGAAGAAATGTGCTAACTTACTAAATAATGCAATGTGATACTATAATGGTTTATTGTAAATAAATACCAATTATAATTTAATAAAATATATTTATCAGCTGAAAATTATAACACGTTTGACATTCATTTTTGGGAAAAGAAACCATTACTAAAACTTGTGAAAGTAAACCGGCATGTTTTACTGTTGCAATACATAAACAAAAATCTCACATACCTGCAGGGACCTTAGGCTGACTCATCTTCTCAGATTAGTTCGCTTGTTGATCATCTTGTATGTCACAGCACGTGCATGCACGATCACACGCATACATAACTTTTTAAAGTATTTAAATCATTCAGTTATTGCAAACCATTGTGATACACTTAAATTTTAATACATCTTGCAGCCCTAGTAGCTAGTAAATTTTTGGGCTGTAAAGATTTGATCCTTTTTGATATTGTTTAACATGATCATGAGTCTACATGATCATGGACTAATAATAGCTTTTGTGAATGTTAATTCTAAATTCTATAATGTTAAATTGTTTATATTGTTAATATTAATTGTTATATTGTTTCTCACCGTTTCAGTGTTTTCCTGCTGTTAGATACCTGAAAAACTTCAACAAGATTAAATGTTTCTTTGTTCTATAGGTTTCATTTGTTCTATTACTTGTTCTATTATTCTTTTTTTGTTATTGACTTTTTAAAATGTAGAATTACTTAAAAACCTGCAATGTTTATTTAAAAGAAAAATACTGAGGCTACATGGCCTTAGTTTAATTAGTTAATATTTATATTATTGTAGCTTGCTAATAGTAAAAAATGCATGCCCTTTATTTACAAAGCTTTTTTTATGTAACTAACTTAAACACTACTTTTTGCTTTTTTTGAAAATCGTGATGTTTTTCTGGTATGGTTGATATGGACTACTGAGCTTTGCTTTTGTGTGTGTACTCAAAGACATGAGTGTGTTTATCAGGAAGTGGGGGTGTGGTAGGGTTGGTTAACAGGTGGGCGTCACTTGTCTTGATTAGAGTGCTTTCTCAGGGGCCCAACAGTGGGATGATTACTTCCTCTAGCTTTTGGCAATGGCCCAGTATATTGCTGCTGGGATGGTTGGCTGTACAAAGAGCTCTTACAGGAGGGTCTAAACGTATCCTTTTCTGCCAAACACATGCCAACATACATCAACTCACCACCATGGGCCCACAGGGGAAAAAATGTCATTGATAATAAATTGCCCAGTTGGGCATGGGATCGCCTGCAAACGCACACTGCAAATTCATCTCCCTGTTATTGCGCTATAGAAAGAGGCTACTTTCATTATGTCTGGTAATAATGGGCACAAAGAAAATAAGATTTGCTTTCAGCTTTCTGGGCCTCATGATAGGTTACCAGCAGGGGTTGTGAATGCAAGAAGCTGTAAATAGATGCATTTTGTTTTCCTTTTCTAGTGGCAGAGTTTCTAAGAGCTTTCTAGACCTCCAGCATTACAATTACAATATTTTATTGAACAACAGCTTGTATGCACCACTGAGGACATGACATCATCAATATTAACAGTTTTTCTGCAAAAACTACTAAAAGTCAAATCAAAATCAACTATAGCTTAATTCCCATTACTGGGGTTGCAGTTCTCACATTTCTCTCCACCAAAACTTAAATGACAGTAAGAAATGCCTCATTAAAGGAAAATTATAGCAGTGTCTTTCTACCTGCTCTCCTGCCAACTTGACAAACACACTGTAATTACAGTCAGTGAGAGCACAGAGGCTCAGGAATGCTGTTTAAAGCCACAGTCTCAACAGAGCCTCTGTCACAGTCAAGAAGAGTTTTAATCTAACCTCTAGAGTCAACCAGTGCACACTAAGCATCATTAACACACTAACAAAACGACAAACCAACACATAAATTCAAGGCTGATTCAGTGAGTTCATTTGCTTAAAAAACAAAATGCTCCATATAAATACAGCTCTTTGGCACCAAGCGAAAATCGATATTTAAAATTTTAAAATGCTATAAAAGGTACCTCATTCTTGATCTAAATAAAGACATGCAATGCAAGAACCATACAACTAAACCAACAAACCATTCACAAACAGTTACATTATACACGTTTGTATAAGTGTATTTAAAAGTGGCGGCAAGTAAATTGGGATCTTATCAACCAATCAGGACGTTAGTTTAAAGTGATTGGATTTTATGCTTCTCCATCAGTCATTTTCCTGCAAAGTTACTAATGCAATTGCTGTGACTGCAGGGACTCTGCCTCACTTCAGGGAGTCATATTGCCAAATGGGTGGCAAACAAACCCATTAGAAATTCATCATGGACTCACCTTTGACTGAATCTAGGTCAGCAAGCAATGTCTCCTGGTTGCTGACATGCTGATCCGGCCCCGTCTTTTCATCCACCCGTTTGCATCCACTGCAGGTATACCTATACTGCACCTGAGCATCGGGGTCAGAGCCGTCCTGTCTTAAACAATACACGTGAACCCATCTGAGAGAGAAAGCGAGGAAGGCAAAATGAAACATCCAATGCCATAAAACTAGAGAGATGTGAACTACTTTCTGACTTCTGTTTTGTTCAGTTTTCAATTCAATTCATTGCACCCAAATTGAATCGTCAAACAAACAGACTGACAACCATGTCAAAAGTTGCAAGGCCCTGACAAACTGAACTATTTGTGTTACACACTATTTGTGTTAAGCATACCCCAAAAGACTTGCAGCTGTAATTGCAGCGAAAGGTGGCTCTACAAAGTATTGACGCTGGGGGGCTGACTACAAATGCATGCCACACTTTTCAGATTTTTATTTGCTTAAAATTTGCAAAACCGTATATCATTTTCGTTTCACTTCACAATTATGTGCTACTTTGTGTTGGTCTATCACATAAAATCTCAATAAAATACATTTAAGTTTGTGGTTGTAATGTGACAAAATGTGAAAAAGTTCAAGGGGTATGAATACTTTTGCAAGGCACTGTAATTAGATAAAATGGACAGTTCTGATTCTATATGGTTGATGATTGGTTTATGCAAGATTCAGTAAACTCTATAACCTGTTCAACACTGCTCAGAAACTAAACTTTGATCATTGCTTTAGTTGCTTAATAATGCTGTTATTATTTATATTTCAAAAACTATATATTTTAGTTCAGTTGTTCACCACTGGTGGGTCATGCTCATAATTGTGTATCTATAGAACAAAACAAATAGGCAAATTGTAAAAAGGCAGAGAAAATACTTTTAATATTCTTCTTGTTAATATCAAAATCAGTCAGACACAGACTATCAGACTGTGTCCAATAGAACTCTGTTATTTTGGTGCAAATTCATCTTTCCTTCACTGTGGTAGAAGCTAGACTAATGAAAATAACAACATGGACATCCCCTTACTTTCAAAACTATGATACGAACCATCAAGAACAAAGCAGATATATTTTTGGCTGTTGAAAACATGGCACCATTAAACCCAGGGCACAAATAATGATACTTTTCAAATGCAATACAGCTCTCAAGACCACACTTTTTGTGAATAAGGGGTCTCATTTCTTACCTCTTGCAGGTACAGCAGGTATGTTTGTCCGTGGGGTGGTCAGTATTCTGACCCCGCCCACAGATGAGGCAGAGAAGTGCTAAATCCTGCTGCTGACATTCCTCACACAGCAGACCCTTAGAAAAGCACTGACCAGTAGACCTCGTGCCACACCGAGCACATGTCCAGCAGTTCTGCAAAACAAAACCCTCAGTTCACTACAACATTTTCAAGTGCATATTTACATTAGATCATAACTACCATTAAAAAAAAATTGACATGACTCACTTAAATACATCTTTCTGGTTAATATGTATAACTTGGTATAAAAAGAACTCAGAAATGCATCAAACTCCAGATCTTAAACAAATGCTGTTTAAAAGTGTGGGAATTTTGTACCATTAAAGTGATAAGTAACTTTTTTGTTGCTGGAAATTTAATGTTAAAGTGACATATTTATTAAATAACAATGTGGCCTATTTTTGCTACAAAGTGGACCAGTTTTTGCAACTGGCTACATAAGACTTCAAGTATCTCAAATGCCAGAGAAAGGAAAACTTCAGGTAAACTTCAGAGCAGCTGCTAATTAGAAGTGTTCACACTTCATTAAACCTGTTGGTTTCAAACCAGGAACCTCTAATACTGTCAGTCCCTGTGTTTTATGTCAGAGCATGATGTCTAGATCCTGACTCAATCCTGGTCTTGGTTCTTGTTTCTTGGAGTCAGGATCTGGACTCATGCTCTGGGCCTTTGTTCTCTGTGGAAGCACATGGCCTTCGTTTACATTGACCATGCGCTCTCTGCCCCTGCCCCCTTGTTTCCTCGTTAATCCCAATTTTAGTTAATTCCCTTCACCTGCTTTCCCTTATTACCCTCCTTAGTTCCTTCCCTATTTAATGCCCTTGTGTCTGCTGTCTTGTGCCGGTTGTTGATTGCTGAATGTTGTCTTTGTTTTGGTTTTTAGTTTAATTCTTTGAGTTATCCCCCTTGAGGGAGTTTTTGTTCAATAAAGTCTTGTTTATTGTAAGCTGCCTGCGTATGGGTTCTCTCCTTGTTAGTCACCGTAACAAATACCAGGGGCAGAGGGAATGGTCACAATGCATTATTGTTTGTGGGCAGTTTATGTTCAGTTCACACACCTACAGCTGGAATGAAAGTGCAGTAAGGGCGTCTCTCTTCACACTGACATGCCAGAATTTCTCTCAAATACTCCATCCATCCACAAAGACAACAGCAATAAAAACAATGAAAACGCACAAAAGCTTTTCAACCCTATATAAAAGCCTTGAGATGGTGATGAGACTGCAGTGATGAAAAGTGCTTTACGTAAAAATATACCTTCTATTCCATGCTATGTGATTCCCATTCATCACACCACAAACAGTGCAGTTTTTAGTCTGTATACACAGACGTATCAGAAGCTTACCTGGCACCTCCAGCCATTGGTGGGTATTGCTTCCATGACAGGCTGTAAACAGAAGGTATGATAGCCTTTATCACACATATCACACACCAGCATCTTGCTGTCATTCCCTGGGTTCCTACAAACCAAAGGAACAGAACAGATTAGGGATACCACAGAGATAAGCAGGTTTCTACACTGTAAATTCCAATAGCTATCCTGACTTACGAAAAATTTGTTAACTCCACTCAGTTGTCAAATTGTATTCTTTTTACCTGCTTTAAGTTCCAGTTAATTATATGGTGAAAAAAGCAATTTACTTGTCGCGTTAAGTTACGTTAACGTAAAACAATCAAGTTGGCAACAAGGAAAGTAATGACAATACTACACCAGTGAGAGTCAGGAGCGAGCATACGTTTCCTGTGAGCAGAAAAGAGAAGAGGAAGAGATGCCAACAGAAATCAGAGCATGCACAGTAGCCAAAGTTCGGAATTTAGGCTGAGCATGTGCTGAGATTATACGGCTCAGGTAACGAGGACTTTGCTAAAGCTGAGGATGTAGTCAGACTGTTTCGTTATATCTTCTGAAGAATAATAAGATAAGCTGTCAAGCAAGCAACAATTGTCAATGAATGTATTTTATTGACCAATGAAACACACAGTAAGGTACTATTATAATTGCTACATTAAAGTACCTTTGACTTAGCTAACAGGCACAGAAGAATATTTTTTGCCTTATTTAGGCATAACCATCTTGATCACCACGTTTCGTAGATTGCATAAAAAGCAGTTTTAAGTGTCGAAATTTGAAATGTTGTAGCTAGTTATCTATTTTACCCTGAGATGACATAAAAACACATTGCATGTTGAACATTTACAACATGAAAATGACTAATTACTAAAGAAACCCGCGTCTGTTTGACCAGTAGATTTAAACTAAAACGTAACGTAAGGCTTGATCTGTGCCTCTTTTCTCTGTACACGTCTCCGTGCACAAAGAGAAGAGGCAGATCAAGCCTGATAACAATTGATTTTTTTTTTTAGTTTTTACATTAGTTTCCCACCAGGACACTTTTTGGGTAGTTATTTTTCAAAATTCAATTTCAGTGTCATATATACATCAGTTTATGACGATCATAATACAGTCATTGCATGATTCCTTTTTAGGTTTATTTAAACCAATTTAACACTCTGCAGTACAGTAATTATTTCTTTGATGATTTGGCACACAATAATGACCCAAATAACTTCTACAACACCTGCTTAGTAAGTTCTCACAGCTACATCTTAAAGAACAGAAAGATTACTGCTGATTATATCCATGTGCAGTACACTGCACATGCTGAATACAAAATGTGGCATTTTAGTGCAAACAGGATGAAGCTACCAGTCTACCTCCTGTAAAGTGAGCTACCAAGAAACATAAATTGCTAGACTTTGCAAATATGTCACCCTGTCTATGAAAGTCATTTTGTTGTGATTTTCTGTTTTACACATAAAATCATTTTACAATGTAAAGGACATTCTGTAAAATAAATATGTTAATATCTTTAATATTAACTGAGTCAGGCCATGTCAAAGATCTTGATCATGCCAATCAACATTTCCTTGCTGTAATGTTGTTATTTATTTTATACAGGTGCCTGATGTTAATGTGTATAACATATCTGTTGGGGTACTGACTGTCAACAAAGATCTACCTCTCTTTCCAAATCTTCTCAGGCCTCAGCCAGTGTCTCTTGCCATCACTGTTAAGGAAAGTATTGAAATGAACAATGTCCAGAACCTACCTCAAAGCAATTTGCCTCCTGTTTGGGTTGTCATATGCTTTAAATTTGGATTACCCTAAAGCCATGAAAAAATGTTTAACTTAATTCAAAGAGTGATGCTTGGCTTGGGAAAGAACAAACTGCCACTGCTCTTTCCTATTTATAGGTTTGTTAAATTAAACCACTTTGTTGCACCTGTCAACTTCTTGGTTGTTTGGTCAGCAAGTTTGGTCTTCAAACTTTGTTTTACTGATATAATGCAACAGCAGCTCTTCTCTTTTAAAGTCAGGGTTGTGTTTTTTTTCCCCAAATTACATTGTTATTTGTATAAAACCCAGCAGACAAATTGGCTTGCATGTTTTACAAAATAAAAATGTAATAACTGAACCTTGAACTGTGTCACTAGGTTAATTTATGTGTAATTATAAATGTGATTAATGGAATGTTTGATTTATAATGGATGTTTAGGGTATTTAAGTTACTGGAGTAACACTTGTTTTTTTTAAGGCAATTGGTTTGCATGGTTTTATCAAGTAAAACAGATTGCTGTACATACAACAGAGAAATTCCAAGTTGCAGAAAATGTCTTAGTAAGCTCATCTATAAAATGTTATAATAATCAATAAATGTTTTATGAAATACACACACAGTAAATTTCAATTAAAATTATTTCGTTGTTGAAAATAGTAATTCTGAATAGTCCACACTAGTCAGTCAAGAGTACATCTGAAGTAAATTATCAAGTACTTAATACAAGTTTTTGTTAGTTACTTGAACTCTACTGTAAGTACAGTACACTAAATAAGCATTTGTTAGTACAACTTTTATTTATTATTTAGTACAACTACTACTAGTTCACTTCGGCAATCGGTTTGCATGCTTTTTTAAGTAAAGTTTACTAACTGGGTTTTATAGTGTAGTAGTTCTTACTGTCTAAACCTTCAGAGAGTTTTTATCATATTCTTCAGAAGTTTTCCTTGTGTTTCTCAAATGAGAAAGTCACATGGGTTTAAATTACAGGTGAGTGTAGATGTAAATTGTTAATTTAATTTTTTTAGATAACCTGCAATTTTAACAGCCATATCAACTGTCTAGTGGCCTTTGGGAACAACAAACAGTTTGAAATTTCTCTGTGGGCAGGTTCTTTTGGCCCCAGAAGTGACCAATGAACCTCAGGCAGAAATAAAAATAAACTTCTGTTAAATTGAAGCTTTTGTCCACTTCCTTATGTTGCCCTTTTACTCTACAAATACAAAACCACATATAGCAAGAGGCTAATTATGAGCAGACATTTAATTGCGATGCTCCAGTTTCAATAAGATTCATGTTTATTGATCACAAATGAGCTGCAATATCACATAAAAGTGATTTACAAACCTGGTCTAATCAAAATAAACCATCGTAAATGATAAACTGTTATCAACAAAAAAAAATATTTTAGATATTATCAGCATCTATATTGAATGTTGACTACCCTACTTTCTAGATATCAGTATGTCATAAAAAAGCCACTAGTGACCACTAGTTACTGCACTAAGGCTTCAATAACTACAGTCTTTCCTCCTCAGTCCAATATAACCTCATATTCTAGAACTACCCAGGCAAACAAACAGCCCATTATAATCTTCACATGACTAATAACACTTTGACCATTGCTTTTCTGAGACCAAATGTGACCAAGTGGTAAATCAAAAAGGGAGATTTATAGAGCTTCAGAAGATTTATTCATCTCCAGGCCTGTATTTTCAGCCAATGCAAATCCACATTAAATGAGACTGCCATCTGATATTTACAGCTGTGCTGAGCCATTAACAGTCATTTTCAGCCACAGACAGAGGCTGAAGCATGGTTTCACTCTCCACACGGCAAAACAGAGCACAATCACAGCAGAAAGGGGAGCAGTTTCATTGAAACACAGCCCATCTGGACTTATTCATTAGTGTTTGTAAAGGCTACTGTTTGGTGCATGGTAAAATGCACATTTTCTTCAGAAACACTCACTGCAAATATTCACTGCAAACTGCCTCAGAAAATTCCTCAATTCCTCAGAGAATTGTATGTGGGATGATAAAAAACTCAAAAGTAAATTCCCTAAGGATTTCAATGTATTTGTCCACTGGATACTGTTACACTAAATTGTCATATTTTTCAAACGTTTTCATATTTTTTTTTAGTTTTATTTTTCTCCATTTACATTTTATCCTGACTAAGGTAAAATGGCATTTAAGTGAACAGAAGTTAAAACAACCCTAGTGTTTCATATGTATTAGATCATGCAGTATGCCCACAATCAGCAAGGGCCCATACAAAATCAATGCATTTTGTCTGATGTTATTGGCACCTTGGTATATTAACAGTTAATTATACCAAGCAGTTTTGTCTAGTTAATATCCCAGCATGAGTTGGGAATGTGCCAAAAAGCATCTTGTGTATTATACTTCAGTTTGTAATACACTGCTTAAATTACTCCATTACAGTAATGCTTAACAGTAATGATATTTGTGGATGACATTCTATTACAGTCTGTGCCTTGTTTTAAAAAAAATTAAATTATATACATTTATTATATAAAAATGCGTAGCCCTTTGGTAAACGTGTATGAAAGGCAATAACTGATAAAGAATGTTTGCTATTTATTATTTTACTTCTGTCAAAATCATAACTGTCGCAGCAAACCATTCAAAACAGGCCTATGGAAACATGATCAAATGCAAGTTGAACTCTTTGAATAAAACACACCTGAATTATTTATTGGCACTAATAAAAGACACTTTTTAAAATTAAAATTAAAATAGACAAACTGTGGAGACATGCAGGTCTATTGGAAATATCAGTCTATCTAGAATTATATCAATATAATCCATTTAGAATTCCAGGTTAATGAGTGGAGTAGATTTATCAGAAACCATGAAAACAGGAAATCAAGAATCACTATGATTTAGATTTAGGCGTAAAGATACGACATAACGTCATAAAGATACGTAAACACTGTATACAGCACGTAAGTTAACAAATCATATTCAGAGGCACCAGCAGTCAGTTATTTAATAGTCGCTTAAGTTTCATGAAACTAGGAGTGCATTTAAATTGCAGGCTTTGTTATTTCATCAAAACACTAATTCAGACATTTTCGACATAAAAACAAAGTTTAGTTATTATACATTTTAGCTAATGCAGGGTTACAGAGTTCAGCATTTGTATTTCCTGTGTGTTTTAATGTACTTTGAGGTATATAGATTTGTTTGGGGAAAATGCCAATACAGAGTGCTGCTGCAAAACTTTGTGCCTATCTAATGCATTTAATTTCCACATATTGAATATTGTGTACGTCTCAATACAAATGGCAAAAATCCAACACAATTTTCCTTTATTTCTTTAAAAAGAAACTGATTATGTCTTTTGTAAAAGTTTGTAAAATCATATCTCACTGCTCAAACCCTCAAGAAAGAAAGACTGAACATTTATACTGCACATTTTACTTGCTTGAATAGTTGCTTGGATCATTTTGTGTTACACACTGACAGCATTTAGAACTTAATGAAAATGTTTTTGGACACTTACTGCCAGACATTCTGTTCTCTCTTTATGTTAAAGCATTGATTAACACCTCTGTATAGCCCAATGTCACCCAAACCCCATGTGAAGCTAGAGGAACCAACTGTAAAGTATCAGAAGCTGTTAACAATATAGATTAAAATCTTTAACTGAGATTAGTATGTTATTAACCCTTTCGCGCGTACGATCACACCGGTGTGATCATTCTTGGTTAGGCTCAGACGCGTACGATCACACCGGTGTGATCATTCTTGGTTAGGC
>JAZGTI010005243.1:10062-21231 GCA_036877585.1 Botia kubotai | reverse complement strand
GCTCTCGCTGAATCTCGAGAGAATTCGAGAGCAGTAAATGCTTGTTAACCACGAGTGCCCGCTACTAAAACGATTCATTCATATGTTTCAGGTAAACTGGTGAACAATGTCTGAGATTAACGTTTATAATGTTTGTGTGTATATTTCACGATACGTTTGAATAATATGTTAAACAAGTATCTGTTGTATTAACCGTGTTATGCGTTGGTTTATAAGTTTGCACATGTGTAACATGAGTTCATGTGATAACACAAATGTTGTTTATTAAGAATATAGCAGAGATATTGTTTAATTAATTTGTGCTGAGTTACAGTATGTTAAAATGTAATGTTTAATACATATGTGGAATCTCGAGAGAATTCGAGAGCAGTAAATGCTTGTTAACCACGAGTGCCGCTACTAAAACGATATGTTTCAGAATAAAGTCCCAATTAAATGTGAAACCACCCTCTGTGAATTTATTGCTGCACACTGGGAAGTGTTACACACACACATGGATTAACAATAGCATTTCAAAATACTGTATTGATAGATCGATTTAAAAATGATTGCAATAGTTATGCCATATACTACTTAAGTATGTTCCGGTCTCATTAGATAAGGGAATGTTGTACATTTTACACACAGAATGTACACACCACAATACTATTTTCACATGTTATGCCACTTGTTTAGAGCATCCGGGAAACCAGAAGTTCAAGTGTTTCTCAAACCATTCGTTTTAAATCTGACACTCTGTTCAGTTCATATAGCTGATGAGTTGAATCAGGTGTACAAAATAAGGGAGATATCCAAAATGCAGATGTGTTATGAAGGGATTGACAAGCTCCATTTTAAACGATTTATGCCACGTTAGGATTTGTATTCCAATAACAAACAAACAAAACTGAACCATGAGTAACTACTCTTATAAGATATGCTTTATTTCAGATGGCCAACAGAGTAAAAAATACTTTCTCATTAGATTTTTCTTTAAAGCAGTTAATGTACGCACATTGTCAGTATTGATATTAACGCGATATTACAGATTTGTTCAGATAAAATGCAGGACACGTGAACACGTCAGTAAAGCTAATGTTGATTTAAGGCCATCTGTCGCGACACAGACTATTTTCTCCGGAAAAGTTATAGATGATTTCAAGTCTCAAATTATAAGGTATTAACCTTTAAAGGACATGTCAGTAAACCGGGAAGTTCACTGTGTTCATATGTTTTCTCGCTCGGTTCATCTGAACAAACCACCGATTCATTTCGTTCTGTTTCTTCCGTACTGATGGTCAAAGCGCAGTTCGTCAGATCAAACCTTTACTCGGTGAATCCTGGAGTATCCTCACCATGTCTACGAAGGCAGAACAATGTAAGTATCACGTTTGCTGCTGTGTAATTGTGTCTGATATGATTTAATAAGGGCTTCTGTGCGCGCGTTGTTAAGGCAACGGTCTTTCCGCTTGAGCGCGAGAGAAATACCATGTTTACTGTATAAATACTGATGTATAAAATAGGGTTGGAGTCTAACGGTGACAGGAAAGATGTTAAGACTATAATGTGATTAGTTAATATGATTTGTTGCAGGAGACATGAGCTGCATTTTTCAAGGTCGAATTGTCAAATCATTTGTTCGGGAACAAAGCTTTTTAGACGTCGATCGTCTGCAGATCTCTCAGTATTTTTACAAATTCAAAATAAACTGAGCTGTTACGTTACAGTATTTGCATTGCTACATATTAAGTAATGCTGATTTCAGGTACAAAAAAATTACATAATATTTACAATAAACAGGCAAAGTCAATAACCCGTTAAGATACATTTATTTGATAATCTGTTTATAACAACAGCTGGGCGCATTGTGAAGGGATTGCGTCACTTGGATATCACATAATATTGCCCCTAATCTGTTGTGTTGTAAAAAAAAAACATTTTTTTAAAGGTAGGTTTAATAGAATAAAATGATTTTATATCTTGCTGACATTTTATGGAGGTGCACTTAGTATGTAATATTATTGTCACAGCACTAAGAGTAAATAAACATCAGTCTTACTAACGATTCTTTTGTTTTTTGCTCTTGTCTAGACAGTGAGCAAAATTACAGGGATCCAGAAAATAAAGAATATTGTTTCAAATATTACGTTCCCCTTTCAAGTTGGTGCTGCGTCCTGGCTTTGACACAATAGGGAATGTTAATGCCCAATATGCCAAACTGAGGGAAGGCCTGCCAGATACTGTGAAACATTGGCACAGAGTACAAAATATTAATATACAAAATATTTCCATACCAACGATTTGCGTTCAACAGCAGACACAAGATCTGTCTGTCATTTTGCTGCTACCACAGATCACAATCTGATGCACAGTATAGTATAGTGTAATGAGGAAATGAAAATACACGCATTACGTAGTGGACGTCATGTTACGTGAAGATGCAAAAAGTGTAAAAAAAAAGTATATAAAAGTAATGATATTTTACATGTGTTATCGATGCATCATATCGTTAGATCAATGTATTGTTACAACCCTAAGTAATAGTTTGTAGATCCTCTACCCTCTTGAGTGATGTCAGTGCTAATAATATAGCCACCTTGAGAGTCAGAAACTTATCTAAGGCTGACTCTAGGGGTTCAAATGGTTAAGCCCCTTAAGACTACAGTAAGGTTCCAAGAAGAAACCTGTGTGCGACAAAAAAGCATCAGCCTTCTGCCACCATTCAGAAAACAAGACACCAAGGGATGTCTCTAAATAGAGGCTCCATCAACAGATTCATGGTGAGTAGAAACAACGATCACATAAATCTTGAGGGTAGCAGGTGTAACCCTGCAGAAAGACTCTTTTAAAAGAACTTTGATACTGAACCGATAGGGCTAGATCAACATGGTAAACTGGATCAACATGGTGTTGTTCACAAAATGACACAAAGAGCTGCCACTTCAAGGCATACATTTTCCTAGTAGAATGGCTCTGGAATTCTGAATCTTTACAACCCCAGTTGAGGAACAACATCTAAGAGCTGGCTTCCTTCAGGGGCCACAGCCACAGTTTCCAAATTTCCAGTTGGGGGTGAAAGATCAACCCAGAGCCTGAGACACTAAGGGGTCTCCAGATTGAAAAGGTCCCAAAGAACTTAATCTAGGAAAGACATTAGCTATGAGAACCAGAAACGCGTTATCAAGAGAAGACAATTCCGTTCTGGGAGCAAAGCTATCTGGGAAAAGTCATATGGACACAGCCTCAGCAACATTTGCACCATGGCGTACAGCCCCAAAAGGACTTGGTGAGTGAGCCTGAACCAGAGGGGACAGTGGGTAAACTCCTAGTAGCTGAACAAATCCACTTCCACTCAGCTGTACTTCTACCAAATGGACTCCACCACTTGTGGATAGACCCTCCACTCCTCAAGCCTCAGCCCCTGTTTAGAAAGGATATCTGCTCCCAGATATCAAAAATGCCCTAGAATGTCACCCTGATGTCTCTGCCTAGAGCAGGACACAAAACGCACTGTTAGATGCTGGCCTAGGTAATTGCTTGGGTAATTGAAGGATTGACTTCAGCATGCAGGAGACAACTGTGCCTGTATTGAAATGGAATGCCAGATCACTCCTAGAAAAGTTGTTTTGTGTACTGTATTAAGCAAACTCTTTTTGAGGTTGAGTCACAGCCCTAAACACCTCATACGAGCTAACACAACATCTTACTAGTCACAACTGACTAGTCATTAGCAGCTGTCTCTATAATTTAGAATATGAATGGAGTCTCAAGGGAGCCAAAGCTGCTTTCACACAATTGGTGAAGGTCCGTGGTGATAGGGTAAGGCCAAACACACCATCCTCACCTGCTACTGCAAAAGCCATACCTGCTAATAATCTAGGGGGCATGGCGGGATGCCTCTACGGTTATGCCATAGAAGAAGTAATAGCCCCAGGGTGTCTCTTTCAAGCCATAGAAGGAGAGTAATAGCCCCAGGGTGTCTCTATCACTTTAGGCATTGCTCCATATCCATGCTTGTGGAGCCCAACAATAGATTAACAATTATTCATTGCCAGTGTAAACGTGACGTTTAGAAGAAACTGCAGAATGGGCTTGTGAAGCAGGAGTGAGCTCATCCGATTCGGCGGAGAGCATGAAAGGAAAAGGCGGTGCCTGTCTTCCACTGCTCCTCCACCAAATTAAGGTGGGCCCCAACCTGCGGGGTGCAGCTGCCCGGCTCATATCAGAATTGAGAAGTACCAAGCAGGAGCGGGCTGTCTTCAGAGAAAGCAACCCACACTGAGGGCAGTCAGCTCCCTCGAGACCAGGCATGCTCAGCTTCTAAACAAAACACACATATCATGCATGTCGCCCATTGTGGCATAGTAAGGGCAGTGCACAGTTCTTAAACTTCATAGAACTTATTTCTTTCTCTTCTTCTCTTCTAACTATTTTTCTGCATAAATATCTTTTTGTTTCCCTAACATGACCTTGACCCACCTATAAATAAGCATGATTTCACGTGTTCAAATCTGAAGCATGTTCCCCATAGCGTCAAAGCCGTGACGCAGCATCTTGTTTCCTGTCTCAGGGAACCGATTACTATGTAACCTGAGAAATTTCCTCAATCAGGTATCAAATATTTACAGGTTTCCTTAATATTTTAATCCATATTCTTTATTTTTTGGACCCTTGTAATTTTGCTCACTGTCACACACACAAATATACACACATGTATATTTAGACAAGAGAAAAAATGTTAGATGGGACACCTTTAAATTCAATAACAAACAAACAAAACAATTATTTAAACAAAAAGTTCAAAAAGTTGGTAAGACTGTTTATATATGCTTAGTGTTGTGAATCTTGTTGACAGAATCTTGTTAAATTATGTTAATAATATTGCAGCTTGGTTATTAGCTTAAAACATTGTGCTTGCCATATAAAATTAAAGACAATGTTACACAGACTATCAAGAGAAGAACTGGGCCCTGGTTGATTCTGAGTACTTCCAACATTTTCTTCATCACTTCATCACTTCTTCATCATTCACCTTATGAAGTTTTGGTTACCTGCCACAGGGAATATTGACAACATCTAGAACAACTTATTTCTTGATGTTCTGTGTGTGCAGCTATTCATATGGAGTCATGTAAAGATTGTTGTTTAGACAAATAAACTGGTCAAAATGACTGAGTGATTTTGGTTCTTGCCATAGTCGCCTTTAAGCTCAGTGGGGAATATTTAGTTGGTAACAATTAAGGCAGTCCGGGAAAACGCTCTGAAATGCTTCACATGGCAAAACAAGACATCGCACAGAGTAGTGTGCAGTTCTGGGCTTTATAGTCCAGAGTGGATTCAGGTGCCACACAGGAAGTAATCAGGACCAGGTACGGGATCATGGGAAGTGTAGTTCGGGAAAGCATTAATATTTGTATTTGAACCTCCACCATGTTTGACTGTAGGGATGGTGTTCTTTTCTTTGAAGACCTCATTTCTTTGCCATGATGTCCTTTACCAAAAAGCTCTACTTTTGTCTCATCTGTCCACAGTACGTTCTCCCAGAAGGATTGTGGTTCTCTTACATAAGTTTTGGCAAACTCCAGTCTTGTTTTTTTATGCCTTTGTGTCAGCAGTGGTGTCCTCCTGGGTCTCCTACCATAGTGTCCCTTTTCATTTAGATGGCGACAGAGTGCAAACTGACACTGTTGTGCCCTCTGTTTGCAGATCAGCTTGAATTTGTTTGGAAGTTAATCAGGATTCTTTATTCACCATTCAAACAATCCTTCATTGTCATTTTTTCTCTCAAATCCACCAACAACTCTTTACACTTCTTTCTTTTCTCCATGTTCAATGTGACACGCAACACAAAGGTTGAGTCAACTTTTTTTATTTTAACTGGTTGCGTGGTTGGGTGTGATTACTATATTGCCCACACCTGTTATTGCCACAGGTGTGTCTAAATACACATTACAGGAGCATCACATGCTTGAAAAGCAATTATTTTTTTACAATTGAGACAAGGTGCCAGTAATTTTGTCCAGTCCATTTTTGAGTTCTGTGTGAAATTTTATCAAGTTTGACTTTTCTTCTCTGTCTGTTTGTTTGTGTTGTTCCAGTGCAAACAAAAACAATAAGCATGTGAATACCAAAACATTTGCAATTGGAGCAATTTTCTGAGAGAAGTGTTGCATTTTCTGACAGAATTGCAAGGGTGCCGATATTTTTGGAAATGACTATTATGAGCCCTGCCTACATATTACTTAACAAAAATTCAGCACTATGGCCTATTGTGTCTTACACAACAAAAAACAACACAGCTGAGCTAATTTCTATTATAGAATGACATAACTACAAACTGGACCAGAGCGTTGACCTCCTGGTTACATCTGTATGTGCTTCACTTCCATCTTGTTCTGTCTCTCACTGTCACTCAATGTCGAACAGCCACAACACCTGCAGCTTCTGTAGTTTTTACACTCACTTCTAATTTAATTTACTTTGTAGTTTAAACAAAATACATGGAAAACCACACACTGTTACGAAGGAGGTAGCCGCTGCACCTCCTGCTGATCGTAAGTGGGAACCCTCGTCAGAATATTAATGTCCTTTTGAACTACGTTTCCCATGAACCCGTACCTGGTCCTGATTACTTCCTGTTTGACCAGCAGGAGGCGCAGTGGCGACCTCCTCCGTAACACACACTATGACATTATAGAGACCATTTCAAATGTGTACATTATTAAGCATTGTGCTTAACAAATAACGAGATGTTTCCCTTAACCATTTCAACTCTCTCTGCCAGCAGTGGTGTCAGAACCATGCCCCACTTTCCACAAGCATGCTTTTGGTTTACAGATCTGATTGTTTGAAAACAGTAGGTGTGTTTACATGGAGCATTGTGTTCTGATTGTAATCACTTTAAACGTCCAAGTTTGAACGCAAGTTTCTGGAGGGCACATAAAGGCAAAGAAGTGAGAGCAGGTAAGGAGGTGCGAATCCAGTAGTCACTTTGAAAGCAAACATCAGAGCCTTGAATTTAATGCGAGCAGCTACAGGCAGCCAGTGCAACTGGATGAACAGCAGAGTGACGTGCTATTTTAGGCTTGTTAAAGACCACTCTAGCTGCTGCGTTCTGGATCAACTGCAGGGGTTTGATAGTACAAGCCAGAAGCCCTGCGAGGAGAGCATTGCAGTAGTCCAGTCTGGGGAGAACAAGAGCTTGAACAAGGAGTTGATGATGTTGTAGAGAGTGAATCTGCAGGAATGAGCGGTTCTAGAGATGAGGTCAGACAAGCTCAGTTGATCGCCAAACATTACTCCAAGGTTTTTGACCGTCTTGGATGGAGTAATGGTTGCCCCATCAATCTGGATTGAGAAGTTATGATGTAGAGACGGGTTGGATGACACCCCAAGCATTTCTGTTTTTCTGGTTTAATTGAAAGTGATGGTCCTTCATCCAACACGATATGTCCGTCAGTCAGGCTGAGATGCGAGTCGGTACCGTGGGATCATCAGGGTGGAAAGAGAGGTAGAGCTGGATGTCATCAGCATAGCAATGATAGGAAAAGCCATGTTTCTGAATGACAGATCCTAGAGACGCCATGTAGATGGAGAAGAGAAGTGGTCCAAGAACTGAGCTCTGGGGCACCCCAGTGTCTAGGTGTTGCAGGTTTGGACACCTCTCCCCTCCAAGACACCCTGAACGACCTGTCAGAGAGGTAAGATCAGTAAGATCAGAGAGGCCCAGTACTGTACCCCTAACCGCCTTAACGAAACGACTGTCAGGCAAGCAAACCTGGTCCTCGAAGCTCAACACGCTTTCAGTGAGTTAAAGACCTGATTCACATCAGCACCCGTCCTCCGACACCTGGATCCTGACCACCCTTTCATAGTTGAGGTCGATGCTTCTAACACCGGGATAGGCCTATACTCTCTCAACACCACGGTACATCACCCAAAATGTACCCTTGCACTTTCTTCTCACGCAAACTTTCACCCGCATAGCGAAATTACAACGTGGGAAATCGTGAACTACTGGCAATGAAATTAGTGTTGGAAGAGTGGCGTCATTGGGTAGAGGGAGCCTCTCATCCATTCACTGTTCTAACTGACCACAAGAGCCTTGAATACCGCCTATTGGCTAATTGATTGAATCCAAGGCAGGCTAGATGGACTCTCTTCTTTACACGGTTTAATTTCACTGTCACTTATTAACCTGGCACTAAGAATATCAATGCAGATGCTCTCTCTTGTCAAAACAACGAGCTATCCCTCTCACCGAACATACTTCCTGAAAAACTACTCAAAGCTCCCATACAATGGGACATTCCTACCGAGATCACCCACCTAAATGACCAGGACCCACCTCCTCCAGAATGCCCAGAGAATCTCACCTTTGTCCCTGAATCTCTATGTAAACGTCTCCTAATACAAGTCCACGAAGCACCCAGTTCAGGACATCCAGGTATAACTGCAACCATTCAATTACTCAAGAACCGTTTCTGGTGGCCCACTTTATCTACAGATAACATCAAGTTCATCCAAGACTGTGCTAACTGTCAGACCTCCAAAACACCCAGACAACTCCTGGCCCGGTCTATTACAACCCCTACCCACACGTCAACGTCCCTGGTCCCACATAGCGATTGACTTTATCGCAGATTCGCCCAATTCACAAGGCAACACTATCATACATACCATAGTCGATCGATTCTCTAAAGCATGCAGTCTCATCCCACTACCTAAACTTCCCACCTCCTTTGAAACAGCCAAACTTCTTTGCAATTATGTGTTCCGGTTCTATGATCTCTTCTGTTTTTGAATGGTTAGCTTCTTGTGGACCTTCCAGCACTAGTAGGCCTACATAACGCTTTCCATAATTAGCACATGTAAAACGTGCATTTTGACAGGATTGAAAATGCGACAAACAGGAAATAGTCTAATGCATTTCACAAAGTTATTTAGATTGAAAGTGCCAGTACATGTAAACACCAGATTGGATTAGATAACACCTTATTTAAAGAGTCCATTGGCATTCTTCAATCTGAATGATTTCAGTTGGAATAAAAAAGTATGTATGTAAACGCAGCTAGTGAGAGATAAAAATCAGATTGTCAAATAATTAAGAATTCTGTCTCATTGGTTTCCAGTATTGCAACCAATGTAATGATCTGCACTCCACATTGGAAGAGCTCCAGAGCTTGTATGATCCACACGCTTATGAAAACTCCACTAATCCTCTTCTGTGAGTCAGGCTACATTGAAGCATCAACAAAGCAGGACATAACAGCTAAATCCTGTAACAAAACAGCTAACAAATCCTAAATAGACAGTCTTTTACTTCCAACAATTGCCTCTAAAATGTCCCTTCCATTGTGCTTTCAACATGTTAGAAATTGGGGTTTAAAAAAGGAGCATAATAACTAGCATAAGAAATGTGCAAGACATAGACATAATTTCCAAGTATTGATATGGCCATCCAAACACAGAGCTCATTATAATGCATATGTGCTCCCATGATGCATTTCCAAACAATGAAGTGCCCCGATCAACATCACTAAACTCCAGAGCCTGTTTTTAACTAATGTTTTGATGTGGATTAGACTGGAATTTTCTAAAACATGGTTAGAAAGATCATCTCAGTTTTCATATCAGCTGTGTGAAAATATTTTATTGTGCTGCTGTGGGATACAGTTATAAAAGGGCTATAAATGTACAGATATGTTTATCTTAACATGGTGCAGTTAAATCCATTGCCTTGATAAAGATGAATTTATGTAACAGAAATGGTTGCTGTTTGTATTTCATTTCATGTTTAGTGCAGGTTCTACAAACATACAGCATACTATGGAATGTTAATTATCTGTCACTTTGCTTTTTTATTTGTTTAGTTGGCTCTAAGATTCGATACTTGCAAGAGTATCACAACCGTGTTCTACACAATATTTACCCAGTGCCATCCGGAACAGACATTGCAAATACTCTGAAATACTTTTCCCAAACCCTGCTCAGGTAAGTGCACTACACTGAAAACAGGTTAAATGCAAAACATCGCTTTCCTTTCTTGTATTTTAAAGTGTTGCATTTTAATAATACAAATATTTAATTCTTAAAAGAAACGTTGTCTAATAATGTATATAATGACAGCAGGCTGTACTGAATAAATCAGCCCAACATTAGGATCATTTGAATAGGGTCTGTGCACGATTCGTCTGTGTAATCTAAATAAATGGACCACATCATTTCATAAGTTATGTAAAAAGCTTAGAAGATCAGAACTGAGCTAGATGCAATCAAAGGCAGAGCCCATTTCAGAAACAAATCCGTTTGACCTTATTTCATATTTCAGTTATTTTTCAGTTATAGTTCTGAGAACTAAGAAATAGTTCTGACTGTAGTGTTGTTTTTGTTTGTCCTTATCTTTTTGCCTAATTATCATTAGTGTTTTACTGTCAATTAATGCTTCATAATATAAACCATTGTTAAATTATAAGTTATTAGTCCAGACTTTGGGATATGAATGATTGTGATATAAGTCTATATTTAAGAGCACTGTATATAAATTCTGTGTACATAAAAGTTCCCTTTCCACCATTAAGGTGCAGCACTTGTTTAACTGTTTTTATTATACAGAGAAGATTAGAAAAATTTGATTGGCTACCATTAGCATCTAAAAACAACAATGACTTTTGTGTGTTTGTGTGTTTGATTTCTAATCTGTATTTGTTTATTAATGTCTATATATTAAATGGACTCTTGGTTATTTTTAGACAATATTTAGTATGTATTTGGGTCTTTAAGGGCAGTGAAGTAAAATGCAGAGAGATGTTTATCTTGTTTTCATTAATAGAGAAAGAATCAACTGCTTTGAAATGTGTTGCTAATCAAGAACATGTTCATGCAGCATTTGCAGTTTAACCACCTTCATTCACTGCCAGAAAGGGACTTTGGATTCTGATTCCATGAATTCTATTAAAATCTCTTCTGCCTTTGTAAGCAGCTTTTATTAGACAGTTTGAGAAACACTGTGCCATCCTGTTTTATGTAACGTACATCAAATTACGTTCTCCTCTTCCTTTAAGACCATCACAGACCAAATTACTGCTCTTTTCTTTTCAAGAAACACGAAGTTCACAGGGGACAGCAAACACCATCCCTCCACAAACATAAGACATTGCTTTTGAAACCAGTGTATTCCTTTTCCATTAC